>JAJMRV010000044.1:0-75147 GCA_030578435.1 Scheffersomyces lignicola | reverse complement strand
AACGACGCAAGATTAATCGATCATATTCCCATTGAAGGTGATTGCGATATAATAACTATGATACCGAAATCAAAGGAAGTGTTAAGAAATAAGACCGATTAGGTATATTGATATTACCCGGAAATAATACAGACGATGAAATTTTGCAGTCTATTATTATTGTGATTATTATCGTCACTATATAATGAGGGTTCTACGCCCAACAATTTATATAATTTTTATATATGAAGTACGGGACAAAGGTGATATAACATCTACACTATTAGTTAGATAATATATTTACAGTAGAATATTGGTACCGCGTAAAACCCATTACCCTATACAGGAAAGCCTAAACGCTTTAACACCTGTGTCACGATACTAACTTCCTACCCACGTACCGTCCTACTTGTACATTGCTACTATACATCTACTTTCTCTTGCCCTTGGACGAGTTGACGAACCGGCTGCGGCCCACCTTGACCCCAGAGGGCCTGATGGTGTTGACCGAGGTGAACGGACTCATGTAGTTGTCGGCGCTACCACCTCCGACCCATTCTTCGAGGAGCTTTTCCTGCTGTCTTCTCTGCCACTCGTCGTTCTTGATGGCCTGCTGGTACTCCTTCTGGTCCTCTCTTAAGATGAGGGGGTCTTGAAGCGATTTGTGGCGGCTTTCTTTGTTGTGCTGGAAACCCCCGTTACCCTGTCTCTTCTGCTGGTTTTTACTCAATGGCGAGGGTAAACTGTACTTCTCACCACGCTTGAACCACTGGAAGTTGGCCTTCAAATGAGGCGTGATGCGGCCCGTCACGTTATCCACGGAAACGGCGCATCGCAAAAGCGTGTTTCCTCCACATTTGGGACAGAAATGCTTGGGCTTGCCGCTTTTGGGTATAGGCGTCAAGCGGAAACAAGCGTGGCATCTGTACATGTAATTACGCACTCTCTTGATCTGTTTTCCGGACAATGGGTTCATCAAGTTAAGCCCGATCTGCATGGATACATTCTGACACGCAAAATCTCCGGTGGCTAACGCCAATTTGATGTAAGGGCCGCTCTTGGTTTTGGTGGCTCCTTCCTGAATCTGTTCGTTACTGTCCTTGAGCATTTCTTCGTACAAGTTTTCGCTGGTGATCCACTCACCGTCATCGTCATCCTCATCGTAATCTTCTCCTAATTCGGACTCGTTTGCCGGTTGCGGGCTGGACTGTGCTTCTTGGGCATCTGCTACACTTTCATCAGCTGTTTCTACTACTGGCTCGGGTGTGTCTTTCTCTTTACTTTCTTCTTCTGGGCTTGTTTCTTCCTCGGCTTCGAGGGCCCTCTGCAACTCGGCTTCTCTTTTTTCTCTTTGTCTTTTACCGCCCCTTCTACGTGGTTTCTTTTGCTTGGTGGTATCCTGTGGTGCAGCTTCCTTTGTAACTTCTTGTGCTTCTTCTTTTACTACCAGTGCTTCTTCTGGTTTCTTTTCAGCGGACTCTTCGACTTTAGGAGCGTTTGGGTTGATGAAGCTGATCTTTTCTCCTGGAAATTTACGTAATCTCCAGTCTCCATGGTTCAACTCACACTCTAACTCGTATGCTAATGCAATGATGTGTATATCGTTCAAAGATAAAACAGCATAATCACCGGTCAATTTGGCAAAGCTGTTAACCTTCTGGATAAACTCCGGCTTGGGATGTCTCACTTTCAAGTTGTCAGACCATAAAACTAGCTGTTGTCTGGCGTGTTCATCTTTCAATTCTGCAAACACACCTGGAGTAGTATAAAATTCCTGCGCAAACTGTTGCAATGCAGAGGCAGATTGCGTAATTAATGGTGCAGCATCCAACACCAATGTCCTTATCTTAGGACTTGTTGCAGCAGATTCCGCCATAGTGCCTTTTCGCTTTACTGTCGTTGTAGGATTGCAAAAATTTTCATACTGATTTCTATACAGACATCACAAAAAAATTAACTATGGTGATGAGATCACGTGCGTATGGTCACGATTTTATACCTTATCAGTTTTCATTACCAATAAGCCTCTGGCATCTATAAACGGTTATTAATAAGAGAGAGTTACTTCTGAACTCTAAATGAGGACTGGGCGTACGAGGGGCTATGCGGTAAGCAATTTTATATTGCAATATTGTTTCACGAACCTGTGAAAAAGTTACATTTTTGACCATAGCAATCTTATGACCGAGCTGTGAAATGCTGTACTTTATAT
Source organism: Scheffersomyces lignicola (assembly GCA_030578435.1). NCBI lineage: Eukaryota > Fungi > Ascomycota > Pichiomycetes > Serinales > Debaryomycetaceae > Scheffersomyces > Scheffersomyces lignicola. The sequence continues at coordinate 72,956 of JAJMRV010000044.1, read as the reverse complement.
ATATAAAGAAAAATCCTGTAATTAGGAGTTCTTCACTGGGTTAGCGTTCAGTTCAGTTACTAACTATGTCAGAACCCAAACTCATTTTACACTGGTATGTATACTGTAGACGGTATGGAATGTGGGGAAAAGTAGACTAACTCGGTTAGGTTATCGCAATCAAGATCCCACAGAATTGTGTGGTTATTGGAAGAGTTGGATCTTGTGTACGAACTAAAGGTCTACAAGAGAACCAAGGAATTTCGTGCCCCTCCTGAGCTTATCAAGTTGCATCCTTTGGGCAGATCTCCTATTCTTGAAATAGTGGAGAAAGGTGAGAGCAAATACATTGCTGAAAGTGGACATATTATCCAGTACGTGATCGAGAAATACGACGCCGGCCAGTCGCTTGATCCAATTACTGAATCCGATAAAGAAGAGGTCGGCTTTTATTTACATTTCGCTGAAGGGTCGTTGCAGCCAGATTTGGTATCGATATTGGTGAATGAATTCGCTAAGCAAAAGACACCATTCGGGTTTAAATTCCTAACCACCCAAGTCACCAATGGCATGAACAAGGGATTCTACGAACCTCATTTGATAACTAACTTAACCTTTTTGGAACAAAAACTCAAATCCCAGCACGAAAAGGGCAGCAAGTATTTCGTGGGCCATAGACTATCTGCTGCTGATATTATTTTATTGTTTCCAATCTATTCTAATATCTTCAGTGATCCAGAGAGAGTCAAATCGCTATTCAACTTGAAATTATTTCCTCACTTGTATCGCTGGTCACAGGATATTATCCAAGAGCCAAAGCTCATCAAGGCTAATGCTGTCATCAACAACTATGACAACACAGCCAAGCTTTAGTGTAACTTGGAGTCTAACCATCGGCATTTTCAGTATGTGGCATATATCCGATAAACGCCGATATTCGCTAATAGGACTTTAGCATGTTTCGGATTACATATTTACGAAATAAATATTTAAATGCACCCTCAGATCTCTCAATTGCTGTTATAGTCTAGGCGGTGAAGTATTGCAGCACCATGTCGAACTCAAAACTTGTCTTACACTGGTACGTATGGGTAATTCACACAGTTTTATAAGTAGCAATTGTAGTGCGAACTAACTGTGGTTCAGGTTATCAGAATCGAGAGCCCAAAGATTGGTCTGGTTACTCGAGGAGTTGGAGGTGGAATATGAATTGAAGATTTATAAAAGAAATAAGGCCTATCGGTCACCACCTGAATTGCTCAAGTTGCATCCATTGGGTAGGTCTCCTGTTCTTGAGGTCATAAAGGATGGCAAGAGCAAGCTTTTAGCTGAAAGTGGACATATCTTCCAGTATCTAATCAGCAACTTTGACACCAAAGCCAAACTTACCCCAGCCAGTGAAGACGACAAAGAAGAGGTTGACTTCTACTTGCACTTTACAGAAGGCACTTTGCAACCTGATTTAGTGGCCATTTTTATTAACAATGTTATAAAACACAAAGTACCATGGGGCTTACAGTACTTGGCAGGGTTTATCCTTGGTGCCGTCAACTCTGGCTTTTACGAGCCCCATTTAATTGCCAGCTTGGACTTTATAGAAACTAAGTTGAAAATCCAGCATGAAGCTGGAAGCAAATACTTGGTAGGCCAAAAGTTGTCTGGAGCTGATGTTATTTTGTACTTTCCCATCTACTCGAACTTACTCAGCGATCCCAAGAAAACATCGTCGATCTTAAGAAGTGTTCCTGATGTTCAAGACAAGTATCCAAATATTACTCAGTGGGCGCAAGATGTAGTTAAGGAACCAAAGCTTATTAAGGCAAATGCAGTAGTTGCAGAAAAGGATGCCAGCGCTAAAATTTAACTCTTTCTAGCTTAGTTTAGGCAAATACTCTACCAAATATATACTGTTATGATGATTGTCAGGTGTAGGACTGCCGTATTTGGCTCTGTTTGGTCATAGCGACTACCTTATACAAGTATTGATGGGTAGTTTATACCCCCGCTTTAAGACTTTTTTCCCGATTAGGCAATTTGTTTGCAATAATTTTCAAAAACCATCCTGCAATATTGAGAGGTAAGAGAATATAAAGGATGAAATCTGGAGCAAGTGAGATGAAACAAAGAGATGCGTCGCTTCAATATTAGGCGACAATAGACAGAATAGACAAGCGATTCAGAATGTCACCCTCGGTTTACTCGGAAGATAGATTCATATTACATTGGTACGTATTTTACTGCAATCGAGCTACTATAGAAGCGTAACTAACACCAAACAGGCTTGACGAGTCAAGAACACACAGAATCCTATGGCTCTTGGAACTTTTGGGTTTGAATTACGATGTGAAGGTTTATCTTAGGCATCCTGGTACCTGGAGAGGACCCAAAGAGTTGTTCAATGCCCATCCAACAGGTAAAGCTCCAGTGTTAGACATAATATTTGCCGATGGAAGAGAACCATTGACCTTAGCAGAGAGTGGGTTAATCATTCAATATCTTTTGAAGAATTACGATACTCGCAAATTGTTGACACCAAAGGATGAGCGCGATCAGATAAAGGTCGATTATTACTTACATTTTGCTGAGGGTTCATTACAGAACCTCTGGATAACTTTGCTTATCAACTCTGTTGCCAAAGAGATTGCGCCTTTTGGGTTGAAGAAGGTGACAAAACTAGTTTCAAAGGGTTTAAATAATGGTTACTACTTACATGAGTGGAGATTGTTTATGGAGTTCTTAGAGAAAGAGATGGAAAGAGAAGGCACTGGATTCTTTGTTGGAGACAAATTAACGGGAGCGGATGTCATCATGTCGTTTCCAATCTATGAGAACATTTTTGACAACCAAGATGGTGTTAGGGAGATCACTCAAGAGAAGAGAGATTTGACCAAATTGTATCCTAACCTAGCTGCTTGGAGTCAGATGGTTGCACGTGACCCCGCCTACATTAAGGTGACCCGTCTCATGGAAGTCAAAGTAGAGCAAATGATTCAGGCTGTTCCTCAATTTACTTATGCGGATAGGCACTGAAAGCCATGTATTATCTTGTTATGACCGTTTCATATCTTTGTGTATGCTAATTTATTATTTATTTATCTAATGCCATATAATTATGCAATTGAAAGTGTTAGTCTCAATTAATTACATCGACTAATTGTGTATAAGTACAGCGTCACGTCCATTCCTATATACTGATTGGATCAAACCTTAATACGGAGTTGTGGTATATTGGCTGGTGGAATATTAGCAGTCGAGCAGAAAAAGTGTTGCAGCCACACCTTTTTGAGAAAGATTTACCCCTTAGTATTCCCCCAATATACCGACAATGGAGATACTGCATTAGTAATCTGATGTTTTCAGTACAATGTCGCAGATTTACTAGTCGAAAGTAAAGTTGGACTGGTTTAGGATCTGATCAGAGAAATACGATTTGAAGCGTTCTGTCCCTGTAAACTGTAGACGTATTTTATTTTTGGATAGTCAAAGCATATATACCTAGTTTAATGGCAAACCCAAGGCCTCTCTTTGTGATTTGGACTCAGGATCAAAGAATGGAACTTCTGCCAAAGAAGTCACTCTCGTACCGTGTCTGGCTTCTAAGCCTTCGTGGTCCCACACAGCATTATGCTGCGAAACTCTGTTGTCCCAAATAGCGGACGTTCCAAAGCCCTCTTTCGTAGGTTGCCAGTTGAATCTGACCTGGATGTCTAAATTCTTTTCAAATACAGAGAATAAGTACTCCAAAATCAATTTGGATTCATCGGGTTCTAAGCCAACAATTCTTACAGTCATGGACCTGTTCACGAAAAGAGATTTCCAACCAGTAGCTGGATGAGTTCTGATTATTGGGTGTTCTCTCTCGATAAACTTGGGGCCCTTCAAGGGGTTCTCGCGGTCAATGTACTGGTGTGCCGATCTGTAGATAGCAGTCTTACCATCCAAAAACTTCTGGAAGGCGGGCGACAACTTGTCGTATGCGGCATAACCAGAGGCCCACAAAGTGTCACCGCCGACCTTTGGAATAGTATCATTGTGCAAGTGTGTAATACCTGCGGGTTGCTTCTCATGAACCAAATCAGTGTGCCATTGCGAGTTTCCGATTCTCGAGTTCTTGAAGGACAATGGCAATCCGTTATTTCTGTTGTAATCTGACCAGATAACAGAAATACCATCGACCAATCTGGGGGCCTGGGCATGAACCTCGACTTGACCCCAGTAGTGGCCCAATTCCAACTGCTTTTGAGGACTCAAGTCCTGGTCTCTGAAGAAGACAACTACTCTTTCCGCAATCAACAAGGCCAACTCGTCCTTCTGCTTGTCGGACAATTCAGACAATTGCAAGCCGACAATTTCGGTACCAATGTGCTTGGTCAAGTTGATAACCTCTTTGGCGGCTCCCAACAAGGCCTTCTTTTCAGGATCGGCGTTCTTGGCTCTTTCAATGTATGGGTACTCTTCTTCTCTGATCAAAAAAGCCTCATCCACGAACTTTGGGATCTTGTCAAATGGTGGCTTGGTGGGGTAGCCGTGGGACAAGTCGACATTATGTCTCTCGAATCTCTTTCTAGCAGACTCAGGCAATTGATCCAAAGCGTTGATTTCATTGTTCTTGATGTTCTTTTCCGTATAATTTCCTCTGCTGATTGGTTTCAAGGTTGCCAATTTTCTAACAACGTCTTCGATTTCCTGTTGGTTGGCAGGAGCAGCTACTGTGGGTGCCATTGTTGCGATTCGATTATAAGCAGTATACTTTTGATGTAAAGTATAACGTGAAAAAATACGTCATGTACGTGCGGAACACGGTTTTATATAGTGCATTGCAGCAGAATGACGCATCTGTGGTGTCAGAAACACACACTAACCCCTCTGGCATTAGTAACCCCAGTTCGCACCCAAAAGAATCCCACACTTTTCCCAGCGCAATCTCATGAATTTGCAACTGCGATAACGTCAATTTTTCACAGAAGCCACACAAATGGAAGAACAATCAGTATTCCCCACCCCCTAAAATTGCAGTGGCATGCTGGCCGGAATCGGCGCATTCCAGTACTTCCCGATAAGGCAGCAGGGCTAATTGCCGAGATCAGGAAGCAAATCAAGCCATGTTGCGGAATCGAGTGTGGCGGCGCAATATTAATTACACACCGTGACATATTAATAAGCAATATATGGTAAGTTCCGCCTGCTGCGGATGTTATCAGTATAGGTGCCAATTTCTCGTACCCGACTATAAATTGGTAGTCAATTCCTTTTTCGTTTTATTATATATGTGTGTAGCAGCAATTTCTTTTGCCAGTAATTATACGTGATAATGTCGCCCGCCGCTACCAGCACTACTCCTAAGCAGGAACAGGATTTGGAAACTACCATCCAGAGGTTAGCCTCTTTGAAGCCAATTGGCCATTCATCTTTCAAAGGTGATGTCAAGGTGGGCTACTCGGGCTCGTGGGTCGAGGGTTTGCCAGAAACCACCAAAGCCAGATACCAGAGACATGGTGTTGATATCAGCAGAGGTTACCCATACATTCCTGAGAATGACAAGATCCCCAAGTTTGTTGATGAGGCCTTTCAAATCAGAGAAAAGGACTATCCTTACATCGAAAGGGGAAAGAACGCCGATCCCGAGAAGAAGGCCTTGTTGGGAGCCGCCAAGGAGGTTATCAACTTGACCAAGCACATTGGTACCGAAATTGTCGGCTTGCAATTGTCTGAATTGTCCGACAAGCAGAAGGACGAGTTGGCCTTGTTGATTGCGGAAAGAGTGGTTGTCTTCTTCAGAGACCAGGACTTGAGTCCTCAAAAGCAGTTGGAATTGGGCCACTATTGGGGTCAAGTCGAGGTTCACCCACAAGTGCCCAGAATCAACGAGGAATTGGATGGGATTTCCGTTATCTGGCAGGACTACTTCCGTGAAAAGTACGGTTTGGGATTGACCTTTAAGCGTGCTATTGGTGGTAACTCGCAGTGGCATACTGACTTGGTGCACGAGCACCAGCCAGCCGGTATTACACACTTGCACAACGACGCAATTCCTAACGTTGGTGGGGACACTTTGTGGGCCTCTGGTTATGCCGCATACGACAAGTTGTCGCCCGCCTTCCAGAAGTTTTTGGATGGTAAGACTGCTATCTACAGATCGGCACACCAGTACATTGACCGCGAGAACCCGTTGAAGGGCCCCAAGTACATTGAGAGAGAGCATCCGCTTGTGAGAACGCACCCAGCTACTGGGTGGAAGTCGCTCTTTGTGAACAGATCCATGACGGTTAGAATTGTTGGTTTAGAGCCGGATGAATCCAAGGTGGTGTTAGAGTACTTGTACTCGGTGTTCGAGAAAAACTTGGACATCCAGGTGAGATTCAACTGGAAGCCATCTAAGGAGGGCTTAGGTACGTCGGCCTTGTGGGACAACAGAATCTCGCAGCATTTTGCGGTGTGGGATCACGAGGGTAACGAGGCCAGACACGGTACGAGGGTGACATCGTTGGCCGAGATTCCGTTCTTTGACCCTGAGTCCAAATCGCAGAGAGAAACATTGGGCTTACCATTGAACTAGTGTAAGGAAGGAGAATGTAGGGGGGAATACATTTGTGGGTTTTTTGCACCAAAGTGGAGAGAATGGGTTGTAGTTCAGTGTACTTGTACTTTAAGTGTCTACTGTAATGTGTATTGTCCAGAGTATTGTAGAGTATTATAAAGAGTGCTGTAAAGAGTATTATAGAGAGTAGGGAAATAAGGTGTGTAGTATTGTGTACTGTACTACTTAGTGTGAGTCTAGTGTGCTGTGAAGTATAGTGAGTAGCTTTGTGTAGTTAGTGTACTTTATAGTGTACTTGTACTTGAAGTGTCTACTGTGAAGAGTATTGAAGAGTATTGAAGAGTATTGTAGAGTATTGTAAAGAGCAGTGAAGTACGGTGGTCGTAGTGTATTACTGTGTCGTATAGTGTACTTAGTGTACTTAAGTGTACTTAGTGTACTTATACCGTACTTTATAGTGTGAGTGTAGTAATAGTGTTGCGAAGTTAGTGTACTCATAGTGTACTTATAGTGTACTTCATAGTGTACCTTACAATGTCATAGTGCCTACTTTAAGAGTACTGTAAAGAGCAATGTACACTCTGTAGCAGAGTGTACTTGGTCCTACTTTATAGTGTCAGTATAGTAACATTGTGTAGTGTACAGTGTACTTCACAGTGTATAGTGTACTTTACAGTGCACGCACGACACCACACACCCAATAACCACGCTGCATTACCAGCCACTCCCTCTCCACGCCTCTTCACTCCACCCTCCCTGTATGCCCAGCGTCATTCCGTACTGAGGGCCGCACCCACCCTCCGCTAGCCGCTACACCACCCAAACTAACACCCTACCAGCAACACCAGCTACACACTACACACTACACACTACTCTACCCCCCTACCGTACACTACACCTACTACACCTACTACACCTACTGCACCTACTGCACCTACTACACCACACACACCACACACCACCAGCCCATTTCAGGCGCCGTCCTCACGCTTTTTTTGGTCGTATTCCTCCTCACCAGAAAAAAGTACAACAAATTCACTAACAAATTTTTCCCGGCCCACCGTATCGTCTTTTCACCACCACCCCCAGCCCGTGTCCCCCGCAGCGTACATTAGCTAGCCCCTAGCCGCTGCCCACCACACCCGCCGCTGGCCCGACTGCAGATCACGTGCGTGACCCCCCAAAGGACCCCCCCGCCCCCCGTCCCGAGCCCACCGCCGCTGGCCCGCTAGCCGTGTATTCCCACCGCCCGCAGAACCAGCCGATTCCGGGGCGAAAACACCCGCCGCAAACCCCGCCGCCGCCTGCCTGGACCGCCATGAGCAGAGCCCAGATCGCGTCCAACCCCGCCGCGCTCGCCGCCGCCGTTGCCTCGCACCAGCCGTCCCCCGCCAACAACATGGTTTCCACCGCCAGCAACACCAACAACCCCGCCGCCAATGTGGCCGCGGGCAGCGCCGCCGCCGGAGTCTCCGGCACCGCCGCCAGCAACACCAACACCAGCAGCAACAGCAACAGCAACAACAACTCTGTGGTTGGGTTGCACTACAAGATCGGCAAGAAGATCGGCGAAGGCTCGTTCGGCGTCATTTTCGAGGGCACCAACATCATCAACAGCGTGCCGGTGGCCATCAAGTTCGAGCCGCGCAAAACCGAGGCGCCGCAGTTGCGCGACGAGTACCGCACCTACAAGCACTTACAGGGGTGCGAGGGCATCCCCAACGCGTACTACTTTGGGCAGGAGGGCTTGCACAACATCTTGGTGATCGACCTCTTGGGCCCCTCGTTGGAGGACCTCTTTGACTGGTGCGGCCGCCGGTTCTCGGTCAAGACAGTGGTGCAGATCGCCATCCAGATGTTGACGTTGGTGGAGGACGTACACCGCCACGACTTGATCTACCGCGACATCAAGCCCGACAACTTCTTGATCGGGCGCCAGGGCTTGCCCGACGAGAACCACGTGCATTTGATCGACTTTGGCATGGCCAAGCAGTACCGCGACCCGCGCACCAAGCAGCACATCCCCTACCGCGAGAAGAAGTCCTTGAGCGGCACCGCGCGCTACATGTCGATCAACACCCACTTGGGCCGCGAGCAGCTGAGACGCGACGACTTGGAGGCGTTGGGGCACGTGTTCTTTTACTTTTTGCGCGGCCAGTTGCCGTGGCAGGGCTTGAAGGCGCCCACCAACAAGCAGAAGTACGAGAAGATTGGCGACAAGAAGAGAACCACCCCCGCCGTCGCCTTGTGCGACGGCTTGCCCCGCCAGTTTGCCGAGTACTTGGACCTGGTCCGCAGCTTGCCGTTCGACGCCGAGCCCGCCTACGAGGAGTACCGCATGTTGTTGGTGTCGGTGTTGGACGACTTGGGCCAGCACTGCGACGACGACTACGACTGGTTGCACCTCAACGGCGGCAAGGGCTGGGACGCCAGCATCAACAAGAAGCCCAACTTGCACGGCTACGGACACCCCAACCCGCCCAACGAGCGCGAGAGAAGACACCGCGACCAGAGAAGATCGAGACAGCACCAGACGCAGCAGCAGCAGCAGTTGCAGCAGCAGCAGCTTCTCCAGCAGCAGCAGCAGATGCAGAACGGCAGCAGCCAGCAGCAGTTGCAGGCGGGCGCCATGCCGGGCCAGCAGCAGCAGCAGTTGTCGGCGGCGCAGTTGCACCAGCAGAAGTTGCAGCACTTGGTCAACCGCCCGTTGCCGCCCATCAAGCAGGAGAGCCAGGGCGGCGCGTACGCCTCCAACGACGGCGAGATCTTCAACTCGCAGCAGGCCATCAAGAACCAGGCCGGCTACGACCACAACTCACCCATGCAGGACCCCTACGAGCAGCACAGAATCACCGGCTACGAGGACAACAAGGGGTTCTGGTCCAAGTTGTGCTGCCAGTAGCGGCGCGCTGTATTTATTCTGTGCATGGACCATTCAATTCTGTCATCTGTTATTTAGCCCCGGGCCCGTCCGCCGGGCCGCTCGATCCTCATCATTTTTAATTCCGAAAAAGCTGTTTATTCTGTAAAACGATTTTTATATTCTTCATCTAGTTTCTTTCTACTATCATCTGTTGCCTAATCGTATACTTTATATATACACTGATATAGATCTGACGCAAATGAAGTGTTCCGATCGCCGATTGTAGTGTGGACCGGGAAACAACTGTCAAACAGAGCTTGCACCGGTTCTGAACCCTGCATACCACTCACACAATCATGACTCAGTGGCTCTGCAACCTACACGCCCTACAAATAAAACGAAAAGTAGACCGTCACGGCCTCAAACATTAGATTGTAGTATACTCTATACACTAAAGTGGCACAAGAATTGAAAGAAACATAATCCACATCGGCTCCTACTTGAAACTGCTGAACCTCTCGTATCTCTGCATGGCCTTAGCCCATTCGGCAGGACTCATTTCCATCTCCTTGTACGTCTTGGTCAAGTACTGTTCGATTTCAACCAACCCAGCCATCACCTCTTCCTTCTTGAACTTGCCCTCCGAGTCCCTAGTCGACCCGTTCAACAAGTCCAACTTCTTCTTCATCAACTCCACTCTGTAGTCGATCCACTGGGTGTAGAAGTCGTTGAATCTCGATCCAAAGTTCAACTCGGGCTTGACGGTCGACAAGACAGAGGTGTCCTTCTTGGCGGGGTCCTTTGCACGGTAAGACGTCACCATGGTGATACGCTCAGTCATACCGATAGGCGACTTGGCAATGTGCTCGATCATTCTGCCTTGCAAGATGGCAGCCGATCCCTTCTTGGGGCCTGGCACAACAGCAATCTCGCCATTGCCCTTCTTCAAGCCAGTCTCACCGCCAATCATATTGGTGGTGTCAGACAACATCAACACACAGACAAATGGGTACGAGTCTCTGTGCCATCCCACCACTGCTGGCATGTCTTCGGTGTTGGTGGTAGCCTTTTTGGAATCTTCCTCGTACTGGGCCAATTCCTTGGCAACCATGGCATCGTCTTTGATAGCAACGTTCACGTGGGCAATCTCGTAGTCCATGATCACTTCCAACTCCACGCCCGCCTTCTTGTTGATCAATTCCATGGTCATGGGATGGGTCCAGGCCTTGTAGATGAATGGCGTGTAGATCTTGTCGTCGTTCTTGACGTAACCCCGGATCACACAGTCCATCCCCGAGGTCGAGTTGTAGGCATATCTGGCAAAGTTCATGAAGATCTCCTTGTTCAAGATTTCCTGTCTCATGATCTCCACTGCCTCCTCAGTGAACAAGGGGAATGGGTCACTGACCCCGGTGTCCGAGATCTGGTCGGCCTGCGACAAACCCAAATCAGCCATGCTGATGGTCTTGGTGTCGGCGTAATCCTGCTGGGCATTGGGGTACGCTTCTTTGTTGTAGTACGACAAGTGCTTGTAGGGATCAAATTCGATCGACTCGGTAGATGCCAACTGCGTCTTGGTGAGGATCGAGGTGTAGGTGGAAGCAATGTTGTTTTCGTACACCGACTCTGGCAACTTGGTGTGGGAGTTGTCGTTGTGAATTTTCTCGAGCAAGGATACGGTAGCCATTGTATTTAGTTATCAGCAAATGGATTGTTAGTGATGGACAACTTCCAAGCAAGAAGCGTGCTAACAACTGGCCAGTGGAAACCCGACAATTTATAATAAACGGAAGCCGTATCTGAAAAAACGCCCGCCGCCATTATTTGCCAAAAACGAGTAGCTTATCCTTCACTACATTACGCATACTGCAAACACTGCGGCACTTGCGACCAGAATGCGCTCTGTCAAAAAGATTAGATAAGTGCATCAATTTTCCACCCGATAAAATACGGCCAAACGCAATTATGACTACGCTGACTACACCGACCAGCCTGGCGAGTTTGGCACACCTATACCAGGCAAAGAGCTTGTCAGAGCGGAGCTATAAGCCCGTCCATACCACTAGTACTGGTCGGGATAAGCCCGGCGATAACTGCAAGATCAAGTTCTTATCTCTGATCCTCATTTTGCTTTTCTATTGTTGCGAAATTCTATACTCAATTAGGTCATAGTATACATACACCAACGGCTGCTTGCTGGGACCGACCCAAACAGGACATAAATCCACCCGGACCCGCCTGTCGAATCCGTCGTCTCCCTGGCGGGCTATACTTGACTTCTCCAGATTGGCGTCCGAAGCTCGTGATTATAATCAGCGCCCCTGGAGAAAATTGGCATTTACGGATTATTTTGTCCGTATCGGGAAAACGGAAACACGACATCCGTGCCGCAATAGTAAGGTGTATTTCCGCCTTAACCACTACATTCCGCTTTCTACCCCAGTCGGATATTACTTAAATTGGACACAGAATCAAATTCCTCCACCAACTCTCTTTATACCTCGAAAAGGTTAACGTATGATGGTTGCAGACGAAACGGGCAGCAGCAGTCACAAACACGCTGTCGAGGCCAATCTCAAGCAATTCAACTCTGATTTTGCCGACAAATATGACTTGCAGGAGTCGACAATAGTGTTATCTACGCTATTTGCGAGGACTTTATTGGACTACGACCCCAATATTGCCAGGAAAGCGGCACTGGAAACAGAGTCCGTATTAGGAGAGCCCGACGCAGTGCATTGCGGGTTCACAGTAGAGAATACGTTGCCAGCCGTGGCAGATTTCAAACAGCTGTATCCGCACTCTCTCTTCCAGCCGGGCTTGAAGTTGTTAGATTTTGCTTGTGGCACGGGATTGGTCACCTGCAAATTGGTGCCCTACTTGGTGGGAGGCTCCGGTGCGCCCAAAAGTGAGGTGGTGGGAATTGACATAAATCCCATTTTGTTACGTAAATTCGACGACAAGTTTGCGTCTGTAGACCCGAGCACAATTGACGTTCGTTCATATGTGTATGACATTCTAGATGTGCACCACCAGCTGAAGCTTGCCCAGTTTGAAGGCAAATTCGACTGTATCATGTGCACCATCTCGTACCACCACTTGGACAATTACAAGGAGGTGACCAAGAAGCTCGTTGAGTTTCTTGCACCAGGTGGGCGGATATTTATTATTGACTTCTACAATGAAGACTTAGAGGGCGACCAGCCACAGCAGAGTGCTAACGAGGCAGTGAGACATATGGGTGGACTAAAATTGTCGTCGCTTAATGAGACATTGTCGGACTACTGTAAATTGGTCAATGTTTCTGCGGCGCGAGAGTTCAAGAGCTACATCTGGCAGCCGAAGGAGTTTATCCTGAACCACAGCAGACAGTCCATATTAGACGACTTGAATGCTGGCAGGTTGAAGTCGAAAGTGGACGCTGCTGGGGTGACTTTGTACTGCGTCGAGGCCAGCATAGTGATGGCCATAGGGCAGAAGGCGCACTAGCTGTGGAAGAAGAGAAGAGAAGAAGAAGAAGAGAAGTAGTAGTGAAAAAGAGAAAAAGAGAAATGAAAAAAGAATGTGAGTGTATAGCCGTGAAAATGTATATGGGTGTGGAGATAAGCTGCAAAATTAAGGTCGTGTGAAGCGCCAATAAAAAAGAAGGTCGTGCGCGCACCACAACTGCGCACACGATCCACAGGCTTCTAGTACAGGGGCAGGAACCAATAGCAGTGCCCAGTGCCCAGGACAGACACAGTGCAGTTCTGCTGGTAGAAGACACAGCGGTGCACCGTACACATTATACCCCGCAGCTTTCCAGGCGTATTTGCAGCCGAATTTTCCGCCGATTTACTCCGAAAACCACCAGTGTAGCCCCAGTGAACCACCAGCACACAACCTGCCCCAAATGGCATCCAGACAGGCGCAGAGACGCTTGACCAAAGAGTACAAGACCATACTGGCCAACCCCCCGCCCTACATCACCGCCAAGCCCAACGACGAAAACATCTTGGAGTGGCACTATGTGATCACGGGACCGCCCAAAACGCCGTTTGAAAACGGCCAGTTCCACGGCATGTTGAGGTTCCCGGCGGAATACCCGTTCAAACCGCCCTCCATCTCGATGGTGACGCCCAACGGAAGATTTGCATGCAACACGCGCTTGTGTCTTTCCATGAGCGACTACCACCCCGACACCTGGAACCCGGCCTGGAGTGTGTCCACCATTTTGACCGGGTTGTTGAGCTTCATGACGGGGGACGAGAGCACCTCGGGCTCTATCACCACGTCCGACAGCGTCAAGCGCAAATTAGCGCGCGACAGCAGGAGATGGAACGCGCACGAGAACCAGAAGTTCCGCAAGTTGTTTCCCGATTTGGTGCAGGAAAACAAGCAGTATCTAGAGCAGGAGCAGGCGCAGGCCGCGTTGGCGCAGACAGGCACCGACTTTGGGTCGAAAAGCACGATTGACGAGGACGAAAAGCCGATCGACATTCTCGGCAATATGGACCAGTTGGACCCCGAGGACAGGGCCCGGTTGTTGGTGGAGCAGCAAAAGCGGGCCAACAACGGCGTGGTGGTGAACGACGCGGTGGACAAGGGCGGGGTTCAGACCAGTTTCGGGATCACCGTGTTTGGGGTGGTGGTTGCTACCTTTTTGGCTGCGTACTTGAGTGTTCTTAGACGGGGGTAGGTTTTTGTTTCTGCACCGGCACCGGAGGGGCCGAGGATGCATGTGTATAGTGTAGAGCCGACTCGTAATGTAACCGCGATTGATATGGCCATGTCAAATGACGTAGTTGTGCGTTGGGTGGATGCTAAAAATAGCAGCGGTGTTTTTGCAACTCCTTTTTTTCCCTTTGGGAACAGAGCCAGAAGTGAGACGTGGGCCAGGGCTTTGGGGGAAGGAGGTGGGAAGCGGCTTTAGGGACATGGGGCAGGGGTTGGGGGCAGTGTGGCAGCACGGGTGGCTAGCAGACGGGTTGTGGCCGGATGTGGGGGGGGGGTGTAGGTCGTAGACGCGGTGTATAATGTTAGGAATAGTTAAGTTGCGTATGGCATGGCAGATTGAGAGATGGAAAGTATGATAAGGTGTCAAAGGGCGGAGTTCCCGATCGGGACGGCTGCAATGTGTCAAAGTCACGCTGCAGCTATACACAAACAGATAGGACTAATATACACAAACACATGTATATAGAGTAATATATGCTGTATACATACATACATACATACATACTATACACTATATATGCTATACATACATACATACATACAATATATACTATACATAGATATATAAAATACATATATATATGACTAAGATATATACTAATATACCTATACATATATACATATATACAGATATACATACACAAATATACATATACATATATACAGATATACATACACAAATATACAGATATACATACCCATATATACCATATACAAACCATATACACACTCTATACATGCTAATTCATATACCATCTACATGTACACAAACACACACACATATATAAATAGAATAGACTATATACTAATGTATACGTACTACTATTCCTATACTTAATTATTCCTAACATACTCTACATACAATACATCTATACATACTCTACATACTCTACACACACACACCCACACACCCTCTCCCACCCACACACCTCCATCGACCAAATACCACCCCCACACACCTCCCGCCTCAATACCTCCCACCACCACCACCACCTCCCATTCTGCTCCACCAGACACGACCTCTCTATTTACCTTTTTTCGCACCGGTGAGGGTCTCAAAAATTTTTCTGTGCCTTTTTTGGTGTTGAGACTGTTCCGCCCCAGCCCAGGCCCCGCTATCTCACCCACCGCCCGTGTTTTCTGGCTGCCGCTTGCGCCGTTGTGCTCCCCAGAACACGCCCGTCCCGCCCGTGCAACTTGCATCCAAATCGGCCCATTTCCGCCCGACTTATTGCCGCGTTTTCTCCCCGTCCAGGACCGGGAAAAACAACCCACTGTTAGCGAGATCCTCCCACCAGCCGGTGCCCCACCACCACCACCACGCCCGCAAACCACACGCAAACACGTGACTCACCTCCGCCATGTCCAACCCCAACCACCCGTACCGCCAGCGAGTGGTTTCGCCGCCCACTTCCGCGCCGTATCCCACCAATGAGGTGCCCCCCACCAACTCCTCCACCACCTCGCTAGCCAAACACAGCCGCAACGGGTCGCAGGTCTCGGTCAACAAGACCCGCCCGCCCGAGTCCGCCGCCACCCTGTACCACACCCCGTTGGGCAGCCAGCTGAGCTCGCCGCAGCACCCGCACTTCACCCACAACCACATCTTGCAGGCGCCGCCGTTGAACAACATCGCCGTTACCGGCCCGGTGTTGAAGTCCCCCACGATCTCCGGCTTGGGCCACGCGCCGTACCCCGTGTACGACGCGCTGACGCCGCCGCCCGTGTTTGCGTCCGCCAAGGACTCCGGCAGCGTGATGTCGCCGCAGTCCAACTCGCTCTCCGCCACCTCGTCCGTGACCAACTTCAACTTGAACCACGGGCCGGGCGCGGGCGAGCACCCGGCGCCGGTTCCGGAGCACCAGACGCCGCAGCAGGCGCCGGTTCCGGAGCACGCGCCGCAGCCGGGCCAGCTCTACTCCAAGTCGGAGAACAACTTGGTGACGCCGCCGGCCAAGTACGGCCACATGCGGTCGGTGTCGTCGAGCTCGTCCTTCTTCTACGACCGCGCCGACAATGGCAGCATGGTGGACTTCAGCCAGAACGTGATACAGCAGTACTTGGGCACCAACTCCACCCACTTGTTGCCGCGGATCAAGACCATCGAGTTGTACCGCAAGAACGCCAAAAAGTCCAACGACCCCACCGTGTTGTTCCAGTACGCGCAGTACATGCTCCAGACCGCCTTGTTGTTGGACGCGGACGCCGTCAACCCCACCAACAGCACCAGCAGCAACGGCTCTTCCTTCAACAACACGCCCTCCAACTCGCACGAGAACTCGCCCAAGAAAACCGTGTTCGAGAAGGACCAGAACGTGTCGTTGTTGTCGTTGCCCAAGGCGCACCGGAAGTCGCGCTCGGCCAACTCCATCGACTTGGCCGGCGCCAGCAGCGAGTACGCCGACGGCAACGGCAAGATCGACGACAAGAAGTTGAAGCGCTCCTTGTTGAAGGAGGCCGTGTTCTACTTGAAGAAGTTGTCCGACAAGGGCTACGTCGAGGCCCAGTACTTGTTGGGCGATGCCTACAGCTCGGGCGCCTTGGGCAAGATCGAAAACAGAGACGCGTTTGTCTTGTTCCAGGCCGCCGCCAAACACGGCCACGTTGAGTCCGCCTACCGCACCTCCTACTGCTACGAAGAGGGCTTGGGCACCGGACGTGACGCAAGAAAGGCCGTCGACTATCTCAAGATGGCCGCCTCCAAGAACCACGCCGCCGCCATGTACAAGTTGGGGGTGTATTCCTTCTACGGACGGATGGGGTTGCCCCAGGACACCTCCACCAAGAAGATCGGTATCAAGTGGTTGGAACGGGCCTGCAACGTGGCCAACGAGTTGACCGCCGCCGCGCCCTTCGAATTGGGCAAGATCTTCTACAACGGCTTCCAGGACATTGTTATCCCCGACCAGAAGTACGCCTTGGAGTTGTACTCGCAGGCGGCGGCGTTGGGTCACGTGGAGGCCGCCGCCATCTTGGGCCAGTGCTACGAGCACGGCGAGATTGTCAACCAGGACAACGATTTGTCCATCCACTACTACACCCAGGCGGCCTTGGGCGGAGACCCCGAGTCGATGTTGGCCATGTGCGCGTGGTACTTGGTCGGAAGCGAGCCGTACTTGCCCAAGGACGACAGCGAGGCATTCGAGTGGGCCAAGCGGGCCGCCTTGTGCAATTTGCCCAAGGCCCAATTTGCATTAGCCAACTTCTACGACAAGGGAATTGGCTGTATAAAGAACGCACAGGAGGCCCAGGTGTGGTACAAGAGAGCAGGCGAAAACGGCGAGGAAAAGTCCATCTCCCGCATCAGCGACAAGGAGACAGCCAACAAGTTGCAGAAGCAGTTGTTGAAGAAGAAGTCGAGCGGCAAGTTGATCAGCAGCACCGGCACCAACCCTGTGCAGAACAGCGGCGCCAGCAACGGCAAGGGCCGCGACAAGGATTGCAAGGTCATGTAGAGTAGATACAGAGAGCCGGTCAGTGTGCGCCTACGTTTGTGCTGGTCGCTGCTGTGCCATTTTGCAGTCACCAAAAAACACCCCCAAAAGCATATTCATTACATAATATTTTTTCATTTCATTTCCCATCCCATCTAGTTTGCATTTAGCTAAGTATTACGCGTATATACACACCGATACAGTTTCCCAACGGGATGGCCCCTCCGTTTTGCGGGTGCTCCACAAAAGTGGCCGTTTTTTTCTTGGTATTCTATTCTGCCCCTATTCCATTGTACACCAAATTAACGTGAAATTCGGGGCCAAGCGTGTTCCAGGTAGCTGGGGCCCCTGTTTCTGACGTACATTAGCGTGGTCATGTAGAGCGGCAGCTTGGACTGCTGGCCCATCCTGTCTAAGCCTCGCTCGGTTAGCGGGTGATTGTGTTTGCGGGTGACTGGCCCATGTGACCCAAAATTGACTCCAAAATTGACTCTGATTTTTTGCACCTTTTTCTATCTGTAGGGTCTGGGTAGAGGTAGAGGCCCGCTGGCACCAGCACCAATTTAGGCTTTGTGCCGCACTACAGACATGTTACGCCCAGGTACGTGCCCGGTATGCTAGTCGTATTTTCTCTGCCTAGTTTAGGCTACGCCACTGTTGACCGCACCCCCAGAATGGGATTGTGAAATTTCTTAGCCAGATGCTATAAATAGGGTTGCGGCCGCTGTAGTTGCTGATTGCGCCGTCTCCGTCACTTTCTTTCTTATACAATTGTAGACGTGTATAATGTCCGCCAACGAATTCTACAACTCGGCACAACAGGGTGAGTACCAGTCGCAGCAGAACCAGCAGCAGGGCCAGCAGTATGGTCAGCAGCAACCAATCGCCGGTACAGAAGGCGAAAAGGGGTTATTGTCCACTGTTATAGGCGGTGCTGCTGGAGGCTTTGCCGGCAACAAGATCGGGGGCCAGCAGCACTCCACGTTAGGCTCAGTTCTTGGTGTAGTTGCTGGTGCCATTGGTGGTAATAAGCTTGAGAATGTGATCGAGAGCTTTGAGGGAAAACACAGTAACCAGAGCCACAGCCAGTACGGAGTCCAGGGCCAATACGGACGCCCGGAGTACGGCGGTTCTGACTACATCAGACCCCAGCAGGGCTACGACAGACCACAACAAAGTTACGACAGACCGCAACAGGGTTACGACAGACCACAACAAAGTTACGACAGACCACAACAGGGTTACGACAGACCCCAGCACGGCTACGACAGACCCCAGCAGGGATACGATAACTACAACCAAAACAGTTACGGTGGTAACGATGATGGCAGACGCCACGAGGGGTTTGGTGGGCTTGACTACAGAAATGAGGGCTACGGCGGCCACGAAAACAGACACGAAAACAGACACAGCGGAAACCACGGCGAACACCACCACGGCAGACACTGAGCCGTTTAGTTAGAGTAGCTAGACTATGTATGCTGTATAGGAATAGTAAACCAGATGAGAAAATTCGCAATCGCGGTGCGGCTCACGATTGTAAACACAAACAAATCCGATATACAAATGCGGATGTATGTAGTGGAACACCAGCACCAGCAATCCATGTCAGCAGAATCCGGTGATATCCGGCCCGTTGTGTTCGGCAACTTGTTGTCCCACACCCTCCGGATCTACAAAAGCAACCGGTCGCTTCCCGATTTGGACCCCGAAGATGTGCGTTACCTCAAACGCAATATCAGCACACATCTATACAACCGGTACCAGCAGCAGACCTCGGATATGATAATAAAGTCGTATTTGTCGCCCAAGGAGGTCTACTCCGAGGTGAAGGTGTCTGTCCGGCAAGTGGTGGAGGATAGTTACCTAATAAGAATATTGCACATGACCTGCCGCAACAGGGCGTTGATGCCACCGCAGTCGATTGTGTTTATATCCCAAGAAAACGGCGCAAACGACACGCAGTACAACACGGTGGTTCTCGCCAAGTTGTCGCCGCTTCACCAGACGGTGATTTCCAGTTTGAACAACCTAAATTTACAAAGCCCGCTCATCATCGCGGCCCACAAACTCTCGGGAAAGTACCTAACCCACTTTGTGAACGAGATCTTCACCAGCCCCATAAATATCCAGGATGTGCAGTTGGCATATACGTGGAACGACACCTCGACTATCAACGATAATCTCCGCACCATCATCGTCTCAATTCCCCTGTCGGATCTACGAGCATTCCGGAAACAACTGGAGACTGATGTCATGCCACAGATTTCCAAATTTCTATACGAGAACTCCAGGATCAACTTCAACAATCTTCTGATAAGTCGTTTCATCAGCGACGCGTTGAGCATCTCGGTAGATGGCAAAATCAAAATAAAGACCCCCCAATCGACCGCTAGCAACGAGTTGCAGTGGATGCTTATCAAAAACTTCTACAGACTACTCAAATAGCGCATGTCTTCTACTC
Source organism: Scheffersomyces lignicola (assembly GCA_030578435.1). Taxonomy (NCBI): domain Eukaryota; kingdom Fungi; phylum Ascomycota; class Pichiomycetes; order Serinales; family Debaryomycetaceae; genus Scheffersomyces; species Scheffersomyces lignicola. The sequence continues at coordinate 52,962 of JAJMRV010000044.1, read as the reverse complement.
TGTGTTTGTGTATACTGATTACTCTACTTTTTCAGACCCTCCACTATTTATGTCTCGCACCACTGGGGTTGCACTGTGTGGGAAGTCGCTCATGATTTTCGTGGGTAGATCCACGAGCAACTTCTTTGGCGACGAGAGGCTATTAGGTATTAATGAATCATGACTTTCCGTATTGTTAGCTAGCTTGATACTGGCACTCTTGTTAAGCAACGGCAACTTGCTATTCGCTGTTGCCTCCTGTAGTTGCTGGTCGTTGAGATTGATGGATAATCTTCGGTTACTGAACGATTTGGGTTGTTGCTTCTTGGGTCTTAAGTCGGTAAGGACGCTGGTTCCCACAGCAGACAACATGGGCGGAGATTCTAAACTGTGATCGTTGAACTCGAGATCTTCGTTTAGCAAGCTGTTATTTAGAACTGTGTTTGCTAACGGGGAGTCATCATCAAAATCACTTTTGAGAGTTGTGTTTCCGTGGTCTTCGTCTTCTTCTTCATACGTTGCATCAGTGCTATTTCTAGGTATATCCCACCGCACTTTCTTGGTGCTTTTGTATCTTGTGGGGGAGAATTTGGGAGTTATGGGCTTTTTGCTGATGGTTCGCTTAGCGTTTCGTGGTGGAGATGAACGCAAGGGAGACAATGGCACACGCTTGCCATTTGGTCTCGGTAACATTGTGCTGCTTGTATGGATGAGATTCTCATTATTCGCTTCTGTACTGTCGCTGATATGCTGCTCTTGTTCCTTTATTTTCTGTTGCATAAACTGAGTGGTATGCCGTTCAATAGCGGAGTCGAATTCGCCATTGATAAGATCCTCTAACGATACGAGAATACTGCTAATGACGTCCTCGTTGTTGATGGAATTGGTGAGCTCACGTGAGAGAAAGTAAAAGTCCTTTAGTTGGTATATCAAATGGTCGAACAAAATGGACGAGTTGAAGAGAATCTCTCTTTCATATGAGTCCTTTATGCCATCAACGAATTTATGGTATATGAGCGTGTAATAGTCAGACCAGTTATCCACTTCTTTAAGTTTGTTCAACAGCTGGGTGCTGGAGTTATCTAGATAGCTGATATCATTGTGGATGGAATACTGCAATTCTAGCTCTGGGATCTGGCGGTCTATCTTGATCAATATCTGTTCACAAAGGTTGGTCATGGCCTGGTGGGACAAGTTCTCCATGAATATTTCTATTTGTATTCTTTGGTAGATCAAGAGTTTCCGCTTGGCCAATAGGAAGTATTTCTTCCACTTCTCCTGTACCCTGTTATCTAGCGACTTCTGGCAAGTATCTATACTCTCAAGTAGCAAATGCATACATTTGTCGTTTAAGTTCCTTTGGTGATTTATGACTTTCTGTTCAATCTTTGATTCTCTCTCCCGTAATTCCTGAATCTCCTGCTTCTGCTCAGTGATCATCTTGAGATACGACCCCACATGGCGATCCAAGTTATGAAGGTTCCGGATGAGTTTGGTTTTTATTTCCTTGGCCCGATTGGCATACTTTAGTGTGTTTAATGTTTCGTCATAGTGCTGCGACGATGGTGACACACACACAATCATGACCGTCTTACAGTTTCCTCCCAAGGAGAACTTTAATAAACGCGTGAGCTTGGAGTCTCTATACGGCACATGGTTCCTTCTACGGGGATCACACAATGCATTGATACAGTTGCCCAATGCTAGCAACGATTTGTTGATGTTGGCGCCCTCATTCAAACGCAAGCCTCTATTTTTAGTTGCGGCCGCTCGTTCACTGCCCGCCAAATCGATAATAGATAGCGTAGCAAATGTATGGGCCTCATTTAGGTCTGCGGTTCGGTCCTTTTGTATAACGTTGATTTGCAAAACAGCATGTGACCGCGAAGACGTGGCGTTGGCTTCTGTAGGAGAAATGGTCCTGTTTGCGTTGCCCTGCAATATCATGTCCATCACCTGTTCTACTGTAACTGGCTTATGGACAGAAAGATTGGATACTGAGATCTTATTGTTGGCGTCTTCTCTGAGAATGAGTTTCTTGTGCTCTGTTTCTGGGTTGAGTAGATCGCGGATAGTCTCATTGTATATCTCGAGATACAGAAGACTCACATCTATGACTTTGGTATCCTTGAGGCTGTCTATCCGCTCGTACAACTCCTTCATAGTAAGAAAAATGACCCCAGGATCCTCTAGTTTGCCCAGAATAGTGTGTGTTTTCCCGCAGCCTGTAGCACCATACGCAAAAACAGTGGCATTGAACCCATCTAGAATGCTATCCAACAACGGTCTGGTTGTGTGGTCGTATACATCGGCCTGCGATGCCTGCATGTTGAAAAGCCGGTCAAACACAAACCGGTGCTCCTTGATGCGGGAAGATGACCCCCCATTGGGGAAAGCGTTGCGCTGCATGGTATTTAGCGGGTTAGTTTCCGGAGGATCGAAAATAAGCATTTTATCATCGGCCACATCTAGGATATTTCGTATTCCGCGGGGTCGGAATATTGATCTTTTGGACGGAGTATCATTGACCTGTGCACTCAACGAACCATCTCCCAAAAAGAACGTATCGTTATCGTTCTTGATGAGGTTGATCTCCTCTGCTTCTGTGAAGGGTCTCACTCGTACAGCTACGGTGATGGATGATTCTCGGGTTCCAGGACCCCTTTTGTTGGTGTTTCCGGTGGCTTTTGTAATGGCATCCGGTTCTACGTGCCCACTCATCGCATTATCGTGTCAATTATGGTGGTTTACGGGTGTGTGTAGTGGTATTGCAGTTAGTGGTATTGTACTAGAGCACAATTATGGTCTGGAACGCGTACTTTGGTTGTGCCTGCATACAACATGAAATGACGTAAACATCAAACCTGCATACAAACACAAGTGCTGGGTCATGTGACGAGCAACGAGCTTCATGGTAGCAGACATGGGGCTGTTGGGGTCTTTCAAACAACACGAATGTTTCTTTATACTAAACAGATCGGCAACGTGTCTGCAATAGATGCTAGTACCATGGAAAGGGATACAGACTTTGGCTGACTTGACGACTCAACATCTTGCCACGACTCGTCAAACATTGGAAAACGATCAAGAGTTGGTTGGTTCATAGTAGTTCCTGGACCAGGGCAGTTGGATATGAGTATGGCAAAGATAGTTGTACCCAATTAAATAGGAAGTTCGCCATTATCATGCTATGATATCACTAGTGACTTTTTAGTTTTATGTCAGTAGCTTCTTAGGAAATATGCATTCATACGGCAGTTATAAGTTAAATATCTTGTTGCTATCGAGATAATAAACCAAAAAAAGCCGCCTAGATGGTACTAAGGGAGTTAAGGTAGCTGCAAGAAATTAAGAACATGCATAAAAATATGCGGCCGAACACGCAGCGCGAAACTGCGAGTTACACTGCATTACAGTAGTTGTCTTGTAATTATGAGTAGTTCAGTCAGACAAATAGATCTCAGATCTCCTTCTGTAACTTGGCTACGATCCGAAGAACATAGGTTTTATATATTCGTATTGAACTTTCATTGAATTAATGGAAGTTGTCATCTCACTTTTTCAGTTGTCCGAATTGTTTGGCTCTTTCTATATACGGTTCTAGACTTAGATTCTCAGCTACTGGCAAGAACGCAGAGAAAGTCGTTTTTATGCTTCGGATAATTGTCAGAGGTTTACATTAGCTTCGAAGGGTATGGTCGAGCAAATGTACAGACCTAGCAATCGCCTATACCTGCGACTATACAAGTGAATAAGAAAGTGTCTATTTTCTGAGTTCTATAAGTGCTCACGATAATCTAAATAAATGAATAAAAAAATAAGACATCAGCTCTTGAATCAGCTTACAGCAGGTGGTATAACCTGGGTTGTTAAAACTCTAGTCGTTGTTAAAGGAGTTCCCGTTTTTATGACTCCTGTTGGAGCAGTATTGAGCTGAGCTATAGTAGTAGTTGCAGCTGGAGGGGCCACTGAGGAAGAAGATTTCCGAACACAAGCTCCGTTTCTTTTTTTGAAGCGCATCTTGCTGCGATCTTCTGCGAGACCAGCTGGATATCTGCCTAAATATTTTCCGTTATGCATCCTTCTAACATCTTCGCTGATAACTGCACTAGCCACAAGCAAGGCCATGGAAATTAATGTAACGAATCTGAGTAACATCTCGTCTATTGTAGACATATATAATCGTTGTCAAAGAGAGAGCGTAAGGTGGGTCTTTTATACTGGGCTTTTGGCATTACTAGATCACAGCTGCAAAGAAATCGGTGTTCACATACGCAATAAGATAGCTGACACTCTAGTTGCTGTCACCGCGATTTACAAAATGTGATGGCTACGATGCCGATCTTTCTCTAGGACTTGTTCAATTTAGCACTCTGTTTCTAGAATCTGCTTCTAATGTCATATCGTAATCAGTTCATTCTGCTCACAAGCCACACACTTTTCTTTTTGCGCATCGCTGACGTAATTACCGAATTGCGCTTTTGGGACAAAACTCTGAGATTTAGTTGACTAAAATATTCTTATCACTATTTTTAGTGGTATCATTACGATGACGCATCCACATACGTGTTTGATGAATTGAGTGCTTTTGATTTGCGCATATTAGCACTAGTGACGAATATCATTGCGCCAATAAATGGGTGGGGCCCTTTAATTGCGATTTCTAGTTATGGATCTACAAGATTTGCGGCGAACATAATAATGGTACATTGAAGATAGTGAGAGGAATATATACACTAATACAGGCTATTTGTAAAATACAGACTTAAAAGGAGCAGCAGCCGTTTTTTAATTAACCCAGTCTATGGTTGAGGTGTGCGGCGGTAGTGTTGGAATTGAATGCGCTGGAGAAACTGTAAATTCATCCAAGATGCTGTAACTTACAGTCGTGCTGGCAGGTGTTTTAGCACAACCATTCATTCTTTTCACTTTATTTTTGCCCTTTGCCTTCTTCCCTTTCTTCTTCTTTGTGGCCAGGTGTTTTGTGGGCATTATGTGAGTGGTGATTAGATTGTCCTTTTCCAACTGCTGCATATCTTGACTGATAACGGCAGTAGACACCAAAAGTGCCATAAAGAGTATAAATGTGTATTTGAATAACATCTTGTTGCTATATGTGATGGAGCTACAAATATGAATGCTTCGAAGAGAGGCATTAGTGACTTCTTTTATAGCAATTGCAGTCATCATTGACTCTAACAACTTCATACGACTATAGTCTGACTTGAAAAATGAAATAATCTTTGAATCGCGTGTAAAGCCGGTCAAAAAGGGCCAGAATCGACATTAGAGTGTCATTTCCCAAATCACACGAAATATTACCCCAGAAGTCTAATTTCACCTTTCCCTTATTATTTAAAATTTAAGTCATGTATTGTGGAGAATCTGACTAAGATATAATTCTTTTCTTTTTTTCGCAATTTGTCCATTATTTGTTAAGCTTATTTGGGAGAACAAAGAGATTCCAGACGGATCCTTAGAACAAACACCTGATGATTTTAGATCTAGTTTCACTTGGAATGAAATAGAATAAGCCAGGATCTACCAAATGATCGGTCTTACAATGTCTGTGGCAATTATTTTATATCAATCCAACATCGCACTGAGCCCACGATTCCAGATATATTACTAGTTCAATACAGATCATACATAATAGTATTATTACTTTTTATATCGACGATATGCACCACGCTATGTGTGACACTTGAGAGTGGACTATAGCAAGCAATGGAACCTGGACAAATGACAATGACTTTTACGAGTGGGTGGCTGGGTGGGTGTATCTCTAATGTACATGGACGCTTCTATTAAATAAGTGTTGCAGTTTTCAACTTAATCCTTTTCATCAAGATTGTCATCCGATGATGACGATTCCTTCTCTATAGGTGTGGTTCTTTCAGTGTTATCGTCATCCTTGATGTCTGCATCCTTTTTCTCAGACTCTGCCTTTTCATCTTTATTAACCTGCGGACCGGTTTCTGGTTCGCTGTCATCCTCATCGTCGCTTCTGACATCTTCTGCGCCGCTGCCGGTGAGGACCTTGTAGGCCACTTTCCCTATCAAGTACATCCAGATACAGGTGATTATCTGGAGACCGCCCAAGAGGCCGTAGAACGTGTAGAGAATATTGTCGGTCCAGCATCTCTTGAGAAGCACGCCTTCGATGCACTGGCTGTCCTTCAACAATGGTCTGACGCGGGTGATGGCGTGGTACGTCAAGTAGTTGTAGACCCCGTGTCTCAAGACGATCCAACTTATCAAGAAGACCATAAAGGTCATGTCGCAGATAAAGTTGAACTGGGCGTACTTCAACATTTTGGCCAAGGCAAACACGGTGTCGACCGAGTCCATGATCATCAATATCAAGTGGCCGATGCGGGTGAAGTAGTAGTAGTAGGAGCCGATGATCAAGCAGCAGGTGATGATGTGGTGGCTGAACATCTGGTAGTGGTCTTTTCTCTTCTTCTCAATGTTCAACACAAAGATCTGCTGCAACCACCACGCGGTGGCCATGAGGTAGTAGATCTTGAACTCGGGCTGCAACGCGTCGTGGGGCCAGTTCAAGTAGAGGTTGTCCAAGTTGAGGTAGTAGGGCGACTTCAAGAACAAAAACAAGCCAAACAAGAAGGAGTAGCCGTAGTAGACAAACTGCCAGCTCTGCTCGGCGAACCGGACCTTGGCCTTCTTGGAGTGGATGTTGCAGAAACGCGATGCAAACGGCTCAAAGCAGTACATCATCAAGGACGACCGCAAAAACGTCAACAAGATGATGCCGTGGGCCACAAAGTAGCAGTCGTCCCAGCCGATGTCGTACAAGGGCGTGCCGCTGGCGCCCGGGTTGATCTGGTACTGTAACGTTATGAATTTGCGCGTGTACGCGGCGCCGGCCGGCACCACAAAGTGGGTCGTGTACAACACGAGCAAAATGGCACGTGATATCGTGATCTGGTTGCGCTCGATCGACGCCGAGTACGTCTGCTGGTACTGCGTGTACGAGTCGGCTGGCTCCATGGCGGAGGCCTTGGCTGGTGGTTGCGGCGTGGCAGACAGCATTGCAGTAGCAGGGCGGGGAATATGTGTGGGACGCAGAATATGCGGGTGCGGTTATGGCTGTGACGGCACGGTTACGACGCAACAGACCCTCCGGTGGTATTTATACTGGCCGGGTCACAGAGTCCGAAATGGGAATGATTCGGTACGGTGACGTGAGCGATGCTTGAAAAAAAAAAGACTCGTCGATTTCACCGGGTGGGCAGGGGGAAATAACGAAGGAGGCAACCTGGCGGCTGGACGGGGGGTTCAATTACAGTGGGTGCACGGTTATGGTGGCGATGGTCCCCGGCACTTGACGGTGGTGGGCGTATAAGGTTACGTTCGGGTAACTTATTTCCTGTTTGAGTAAAAGGTGGATACTGTGTTGTAAATTTTTATCATACCACATTAACACGTTCGTGCGCACCGGGCTGTGTGCAGGCGGGGCCGGGTCACGTGCGCGGTCACGTGGCGTCACGTGACAATTCACGTGCCGGTCACGTGCGCGGCCTATACACCTACACACTACCGGTTCAACAACATGTACTGCAACGCCTTCTTGACGCCGGGCTCGTTGTACCGGTTCCAGAGCACGTACATGTTGACCATATCCTGCATGGCCTCCACCACCTCGTCCAAGTTGATGTGGCTGTGGTTCAAGAAGTTCATGAACTTGTTGATCTTGATGGTTTCTTCGTCGAGCTTAGAGTCGTCGAGCGTGGGGTTGTTGGCGGGGTCGGGCGCGGATCCGGGCGCGGCGGTGGCCGGGGGCCCGCCGGTGCCGGTGCTGGTGCCGCCGGTGCCGGCATGCGCGTGACTGCCTTCCGGCCCGGCTTTGGGGTTGGCGAGGACCATGAGGTCGTCAATGTGCATGCTGGAGCCGAGGTCGTCTGCAGGCTTGAGGGAGTTGGCTCCGTTGCGGGTGTTACTGCTACTGGTATTGTTGTTAGTGTTGTTATTGTTGTTGCTGTTGTTGATGTTACTGTTACTGTTGTTGTTGTTATTGTTATTGTTGTTGCTGTTATTGTTACTGTTATTGTTGTTGCTGCTACTGTTGTTGCTGTTGTTGTTACTGTTGCTGTTGGCGCCGTTGCCCGCGTCCCCGCCGTTTCCAGCGCTACTGTTGGCCGCCCCGCGGATGGCAGACAAGTTCTTTTTCAACACAATGGTGATGTAGATGGCGGCCACCGCAATCACGTGCGGCGGCACGAGCAAGTGCAAGTCGGTGAGGTAGCTGTCGTTGATCAAGGACCACGCATTCTGCAACTCGTTGTCGGAGAGCGTGAACCCGTACACGTGGCTGTTTTCGGCCAAAAAGTCCCGGAGCTGGATCAACGACTTGTAGGGATGGTGCAAGAACAAGTACAGGTCCATCTCCTCGATGAGGTAGAACTCAAACTCGGCGAGCTTGGTGATGTCGTGCGGGATGTACTCGGGCCACAACGTGCGGGACTCGGACAAAATAAGCCGGATATGCTGCGGACACTCCTCGATCTTGCACGCCACATACAAACAGGCGGTCACAAGCAAATACACGTTGATTTCCTTGAGACTGACCCGGGTCAAGAACCGGTTGAGGTATATCTCCGCCGTGGAAAGCGCCACCTGCCGGATGTTCAAGCGCCGCCCGAGCTTGATGAGCAAGTTGTGGAGATAGATACGCATGTTGTAGTCGTACGCGATGTTGGGGTAGTCTTTGATCAACCCGTTCTGGATCATCTTGCGTTCCAAGAGGAGCACCTTTCTGCGGGCCTCTAGCAACGAATGCCGGGTGAACTGCCACTTTAGGCGCTGGGACGAGTTCCAGTAGTCGGCGGACATTATAGCTGTGTGCACGTGCTGTGGGAATGACCAGCTGTAGACCTCAGAAATGGCACGCTATGGCTGGTTTTCCTGTTCCGGCTACTGCTCTTAAGGCTGGCGATAATGCTGGAGAAAGTAGTGGATACACCATAGGTGCTGAGTGCAGGACACCTGCATATAAGCAGCATGGCCCGATCGGGTAAAGGAGGCCACGCCGCACCCGATGTCCCGATTCATGTCATCACTGGCCCGATGGGGCAGATCAATTTCAGGTCGGCCTGTCCCCACACGTCCGCTGGACGGTGCTGGGCGCAATTATAACTGGGCGTAACTGGATGTAATTGGCGTGTAACTGGCGTGTAACTGGGTGTAATTGCGTATAATTAGTGTGTATATGGGCGTAATTGCCGTGTAATTGCCGTGTAATTGGCACCGCCAAATGGCCGGGGTGCTGCAAGTGCTGGCCCGTTACAAGCCGTTTACAAGTAATTTACAGGCACAAGTGTTTGTCCTACAATTCACATCTGGCCACACTCGGCAATGACTACCCGAGCCCGGGGTTTGTCTCCGCCGTCGACCGGTGTCTTCTCTATGCGATCCACCGCTTCAAACCCCTCTACCACCTTCCCAAACACTACGTGCTTGCCGTCGAGATGCGGCACAGCGCTACAGCATATAAAAAACTGGCACCCGTTCGAGTTGGGCCCTGCGTTGGCCATCGATACCGCGTACTTGACGTGGTCGTACACAAACGCCTCATCGGGAAAGGTGTCTGCTCCGTAGATGGTTCTGGATCCGAGCCCGTTCCCGCTGACAAAGTCGCCTGCCTGGACCATAAACCCAGCAATAACCCGGTGCACGGGGCTGTTCTTGTACCCGACGGGTGTGCCGAGTTCACGGTGCTCACCGGTGCAAAACTGGCGGAAATTCTCGCATGTTCTGGCTCCGTGTTAGTTGGTGCTGGCGGCACACGCCCCATCATCTGTAAAACCGATACGTACCTGGGAAGTTGTGCTGCAAAAAGCTCGATTTTGACTCGGGGAAGTATCTCCGCTGGAAATAAACCGTTAGTAAATCCGGCCGCAACCAGAAAAGGTCAGAGTGCACACGTACCGTCTATTTTAAACTGCAAATCCGTTAGTATCCACCGCATCTAGTGCCGCCCACCGCTGCCCATACTCACGTCTAGGAAAACCACTGGGTTCATGGCCGCTGGTGCTAAATCCGCTGCCCATACAAATTAAGCACAAACTGGTAAATCCGCTGCCCCCCACAAAAAAGTGAAAAAAGATGCGACCCAATAAAAAAGTTTCCGGCCGGATTTGTCATAGTAGCGCTACTATACGAAGCAGGCCACTACAACTTGCGCTTCACAGACCACCATATTTATCGAGGCAGGTGCCACAGCTAAAAAGAGCAATTGACCATGACACCTCCGCGCACGCAGTCTGCGGCCTCCGCCGGCAAATCGTTCCACACGTCCAACCCGGACACGGAAACCGCCATTGACAGAAGCATACCCGAGTTCCCTGCGGCTCAGCTCAGCGACGAAGACAGATACTTCAAGAACCACAAGCCGCCGTCGTACTTGCCGGAAATCGAGGCGCAGGTGGCGCAGTTTGTCAGCTACCACCGCCAGCACACCACCAAGAAGGTGGTTTTGGTCACCAGCGGCGGCACCACCGTGCCGCTCGAGAATAACACGGTCCGGTTCATAGACAACTTCAGTGCCGGAACCCGAGGCGCCACCTCGGCCGAGTACTTTTTGGAAAACGGCTACGCCGTCATCTTCTTGCACCGCGAGTTCTCGCTTTTGCCGTACTCCCGACACTACTCGCACACCACCAACTGCTTCTTGGACTACATGACCGAGGTCAACAACAAGGTGGAAATCAACCCCCAGTTCCAGGACGAGATGTTGATTGTGTTGCGCAAGTACAAGCAGGCCAAGGAGTCCAACTCGTTGTTGCTCATCCCGTTCACCACCGTCAACCAGTACTTGTACACCCTCAGGGTCATCAGCGAGCTCTTGCAGTCCATCGGCAAACACGCCTTGTTCTACTTGGCCGCGGCCGTGCTGGACTTTTTCCTACCCCAGTCCAGAATGCCCACACACAAGATCCAGTCGCAGGAGTCGGGCGGCAAGTTGGAGGTCAACTTGGACCAGGTGCCCAAGTTTTTGAGCAGATTGGTCGACAACTGGGCGCCGGCTGCTCTTATTGTGTCGTTCAAGTTGGAGACCGACCGCTCCATCTTGATCAAGAAGGCCAAGACCGCGTTGCAGCGGTACCAGCACCAGTTGGTCATTGGCAACCTTTTGCAGACCAGGAAGAAGGAGGTGGTGTTTGTCAGACCCGACGCGGAGGAGCACTGGATAAAGCTCTCGGAGCAGCAGATAGAGGACAACTTGGAGATCGAGAGTCTTATCATCCCCGAGGTGATCAAGGTGCACGAGGGCTGGATTAACGCGGCCTGAGATTGGAGCGGATATGCCTTCAGGATGCATGTAGGGGCCCCTGTAAGTTGGGCTGATACTTGATGAAATGCCCAGGTAAATGTGCCCGCTCAAAGCGTAACATGGAAGTGCAGGTATACTCAAGTTACATAGATATCGAATATACCATGATAGAAGTACAACGTAGATGCACCAGAACATTACATTCCTATATACATATACTTACACTATTTACAAGAAAGTGACACCAATCCCGTACTGGATGCCCTTTCTGAGCGAGTCGGTGCGGTTGGCTGTAACAGGCAACACGAAATTAAGCTCGAACCGGGCCATAGGATGGTTGTACAATAAACCAAACCCCACACTTACCGAGTACCGGCTGGTGAGCTTTCTGAAGCTGGTGGCCAAGTCGGTCTTGTCTATCGACACGAGCTTGCCGTAGTTGATGAAGTTGTGGAGCTTGAAGTTGGATTCCGCCGAGATCCCCGGAATCTGGGAGACGAGCGACAACCCCCCATTGAGAAATATGTCTCCCCCAATAGAACTGTTGTGGTCCTTGGGACCCAACCCATTTAGGGTGAACGATCTCACGTCGTTGGGGCCTCCGATGTAGAATCTGTCCAAAACAGACGTCTGCTTGGTGTTGAGCGGATATATAAGTCCGGCCTTGTGCGTCAATATGAGCGACGACGGTATGCGGGGCACCTTATAGGTGAACTGCGACTCAACTATAGACTTTACAAACGGGTACTTGTTGTATTTGATGAGCCCGCTGCAGTATTCGAGCCCGAACCGGAAATACCGACCGACAGTGGGCAAATGCTGGTTGTTTCGGGAGTCGTAGATAATGTTGTAGATCACAGACGACTTGAAACTGGCCCCCGATTGGTTCAACACCGTGAGCGATCTGGAAGCCTTATTCTGGAGCACCTTCCAGAAGTTCTCTACGATAAACTCGTGGTTGATGTGGGAATGGTCAAACTGGGTGTAGATCTTGTTGCTGAAGCCCTGCGTGGTGACCTCGCTCTGCAAGTGCTCCAATTTTCTGGTGTTGATGTAGAACAAGTTCTCGCTGATGTAGTTGGCGTTGTTGAAGAGCGGCTGGTTATAGTTCAACAAGTAGGACGCCTTGGTTTTGGTTCCGGTGGTCGCGTCAAACAGCAAGTTCTCCGCGCCACCAAACAAGTTGCGCAACTGGAACTGGATATAGCCGTCGCCCTCGCCGTTGCCGATGTTGGTTCCGGTCTTGGCGTTGAACTTTTTCACGGGAATGGTGTTGAAAATCGGCACCAAGTGGATGCAGCTGCCGTTGTCGCGGCTGAAAAGCGACGGCTGGATCGGGTTGAGTGTCACGAGCAAGTTCTCCACCAAATTGAGCTTGATAAACGCCCGGGAAATGGACTCGGTGCTGGCGAGCAACCGGTCGAGCGTTATCGGCGCTGTGGACAGCAAAAGCGGCGCGAATTGACGCTGCAAAAACGAGTCCCGGAAGCCCTCGCTGTTTGTGATCTGCACGTTCTTGATTTTGATGGGATATGTCGAGTTGTCGCGGAATAGGTCTTCGAGATACTGCTTGTTCTGGTTTATTATGAGCTGCTCCTTCTCCTGCTGGAGCGACTGGAGCGTTTTCTCCTGCGACGACAACTGCGGCGCGGGTCCGGTGCCGGGCCGCAACCGGTCCATCATGTCGTCCTCGTGACCCAAGGACATGACGCGTGCTGGTGGATAAATGCAAGCTACAGTACCGTGTTGTGCAATTCTGGCCCATATATATTTTCCGCACCAACTATTTACTCACAAATACACCACCACTACAGTGGGCAGATATCCACACGGGCGAAGTCCTCGTATATACAGGTGGGCTCGTATAATAAATACTACAACGTAATACTACAGGGGGGTATAGGGGGTATTGTGCCCGCTACCGACGCTGGTACAGCGGTACCGGGCCAAGAAGCGTGTCACGTGCACGCGGTCACATGAGAAAAGCGTGCGCAAAGTCACGTGCGTCACACACCCTCGCCGTACGTCAGGAAGTAGTCGGTGATCACGTTGGCCTCGTTGACGCTGTGGCTGTTGATGATGCCCTGGGCCGCCTTCTCGCGCGCCTCCTCCTCTATAAGCGACTTTATGCATGCCTTGCCGGCCTCAGTCTGGAAATGTCGTCTGAGCGCATCGGCCCGGGCAAACTTGCGCCCACACCCGTACGGCTGCCCGCTCTTGAGCAAGCCCCAGCACTGGAACTTCTTCTCGCCGCTGTGGAGGTCCTCGTGCCGCTTTTTGTCGTGCTGGCGCGCAAACGCCTTGCCACACACCGTGCACACAAACGGCCTGTCGTCGGTATGCGTGCGCAAATGCGACTTCAAGTTGTACGGCCGCGTGAACCGCTTGTCGCACAAATGGCACGCGTACACGCTGGGGTGTTTCTGGGTCCGTTTCAGCAGCTGGTTCGGACTGGCGAGCTCGAGCATCTTCTGGCGCGAGGTCGTGCCGGCGCCCTTTCCGCCGTCCGGCTGCAAGTAGTTCATCAGCGACTCCGCCGGCACCTCGTCGTCGTCGTAGTCGTCGTAGTCGGCGGCGTCCATGTCGGCGGACGCCGCCGTGTTGCGATTCAACGCCACGGGCGACCGCGACATCGACCGCGACATTTTGCGGGCGTGGGTCTGGCGCCGGCCCCGCTTCATGTCCTGGTAGGCGGCGTCGGCCGGGTTCAAGTCCAGCGTGTTGGAGCCCGCGGGGCTGACGCCGAACCCGTTCGGCGCCAAGGTGTCCTTTTTGGGCTTGCGGGGCCGGGCGGGTTCCGGCGTCGTCGACCGCACCGAGGACGTGTTGCTGAAGAGCGACGGCGTCTTGGCGAGGGCAATGTCGTTATCCGGCGACAAGTTGATGTCGTTTTCGTGCGGCCCGCTCTGCTGCTGGTTGTAGCTGGACAAGTTCGACTCGGTGAGGTTGGACCCGGCACGCGTGGGAGCATCGAGAAGCGGCTCCAGCACCATTTCTGGGCCCGAGCCCAGGTTGGGCGGCGGCGTGATCACAAACGGATGCGAGTCGAGCTCGAACTGGATGTTTGGGGGCGCCGCGTACGTGCTGGACTGGGTGGGGGCGATGTGCGGGTAATTGTACGCATTGGGGTCGAGGTTCGACAAGTTGGTGGTCAGGATGGAGCCACCGAGCGCGATCTCGTCGAAGGAGAGCGGCGGCGGGGCCGGCACCGGCGCAGAGGCGCCGTAATCGGAGTACGCGCCTCCGGCCGGAACCGGCGGTATGATGCTGTTGGAGTGGCTGAAATGCGACGTGGCGTCCAAATACGGACTCGCCGGCTGCGAGTAGTTGTCGGCCGAGTACAACGAGTGCGACGAGTACGCACTGGGCGAGTTGGGGATGTTGGGGTTGAGGAAGTTGGCCGAGCCGATGCCCATGTTCTGGCCGGGGAGCGGCTGGCCGACCTGGTCGGAAATCGACACGTAGCTGCCGGTGCGGTGGTGCGCATGCGGCGCGAGAAGGTCCGGCTGCGGCGCCGGTACCGGCACATTGTACTGGCTGTACTGGTTAAGCGATATGTCCGAGCTGTTGTCGATGTTGGCGCTGTAGAACGCGGCGGAGCCCGCGGCTAGCGTGCTGCTGCCGTACAGCGTCTCCTGGCTGTTTTCGCCGAGGAAGATGTCGATGGAGGGGAACGCCGTTTTGTGGTCCGTTTGCGGCGGAGCGGGTTCTCCGTGACCGGCGCCGGTATCGGCGGGCGGCTGGGCGAAGAGCGACGGCGTCAGCGGGTTGTTGGACTCGGTGGTGTCGGTGGTGGAGGGCGCTACGTAGATGGTGGGGGTGGTGTCTATCTGGATGGTGGGCGGGGAAAGGTTGACCATGTCGTAGAGCTGGTCCTCCTGCGAGGAGGGGTGGCCGCTGGGCATGGCGGCGTGGACTTAAGCGGATATATGATAATACAGCGGTGACACCGTGCTGGGTAGACGGTTTACCAGGGAAATGAATGGGGGTGGGGGCAGCAACGGCTGTTGCGGACACGTGCGACGGCGACAAGGAGCTCACAATCACGGGACGGGTGCTGCGGCGTAAACGGAAAGCGGAACACTCAGCAAATCGGGGGTATAGGGCGCACGGAGCGTGGTGCGGTGGTTGGTACATGGGCTAGTATTTATAAACTGGGTTGAAGAACGCATTTGGAGACAATGTCGCATTGTTGCAGCGCGACATCACCAGAGTCCGCGCGACATTTTGCATCACCACTCCGGCTCCACCAATCCCAATGGGCTGGGGGGAATGGATGACTGTTTTCGCGCGTCGGGGGCCGCACCCGCAGGGTGTGCGGTCTGGAGCCCTCCCGAAATCACGGTATCTGATAACAAATAGGGGGTGGCCTGGGGGTGTTGGCCCGTATTATGGTCTCACTGCTGCCGTTTCACACCCAACCAATCGCCAGCGGAGGGGTAAACTTGCCGTGCTGGTGGACTCAGGCCGCGTTGTTTTGTTTCTGCCACTGTGGGCTAAAGCCCTCTCTGGCTGAAAGCCGATTGTTCATCAGTCATCTCATTAGATGACTATCGGCGCAGTTCGGTAACCTGCAAACGGGTTGCCTGTTTGGGACGCAACCTGCAAAACCTCCTAATTTAAAGCTGCAAAGGCCAAAATGCTCCCATATCAGCGGTGAACCACCAGATATCGGGCGGCCGCCGGCCCAAATAGGCAACGGCGCCGTGGTGGTGAGCCGGGGACAGCACACAACCTGTCTCGAATTGCCCCTCGCCAAATGGTGCTGTTCTGGTGTTCAGCACTGGGAACTGGCTTAACCAAAGATGGTGAAAAAAAAAAGAGGCACTGTCACGATCATTGTGTAAGAAGTCGGCCTAACGTTGCCAATAATTTTATACCTATAAATAGATGTGGGACGTGACAGGTGTAGAACTGGCCAATGAACGGCGTCGGTGGCTTTTACGCCGAATCTTATTTGTCTTGCGATAGCTTCTCCTATTGTTCCTCTCTGGAGGAATATCGTTACCCCGTTTTGTTCTCTGTTAGGGAACAACCCTAAATGTCTTCGCCTCCATTAAGGGGCTTCATTGTGTGTTAAATTCGTATGCACAGTGAGATGCAAAGTGTCATTGCCAGCCTTACTAATCGAACCCGTCTGACACGCACGCTGTAATGGCCTTTTGTTACTTAATTTAAATTAGACTTTCGTAATACCACCACGATTGGGACATGCAGCAGTCGTGCGTTGCGGTTATTGCTCTGTACTTGATGCCGGTTTGGGCACCTCTGGCATAGCCTTAATACTCAATGTCAATTACGAGGTGCCATATATCGGGAGCGTACGACTTTATCTTATTTACTCCCCTAACGCAATCGTCGGTCTTTAGGTTAAACTCCGACGTAATGTGCTGTACCAATTTGGCGGTTTCTTGCACGCGGAAGTTCTCGTGTATATGAATTAGCGTCTGGCTCTCACTCAGATACTTGTCGACAACCTCTCTGGTAAGGGCCCACGAATTATAGGAGGTGGGCAACAAACCCAAGTTTACGTGGCTTATGTTTAAACTTTCTCCGGGAAACGTTGACAATCTGTTTAGGCTTTCCTCGTTCGATTCTAGAAACAC
The DNA here is from genome assembly GCA_030578435.1 of Scheffersomyces lignicola. Lineage (NCBI taxonomy): Eukaryota > Fungi > Ascomycota > Pichiomycetes > Serinales > Debaryomycetaceae > Scheffersomyces > Scheffersomyces lignicola. The sequence continues at coordinate 36,084 of JAJMRV010000044.1, read as the reverse complement.
AAACGCTCTGATACCGTCGTTTTTAAGACGCTGGTAGATGTCCCAGCTGAATGCGTCGTCGGGCTTGAAAATGTGATGCTTGAATTTGTTTTTGACCAACGATCTCCGGAATCCTTCTATGGACCACGGATTCAATTCCCAGCAGAAAAGCGTGGCGCCGTTGCTCAAGTAACTCAATGAGAAATATCCAATTCCGCAGTACAAGTCAAACACTATCGAGTCATCTAGCTGCTTGTATTCGTTCAATATTCTTGCCTTTTCTTTGATGTTGCCCCGCGAGAACATGGTGTATCTGGGACACCAGGTTTGATATATTCCGTTCTGCACAGCAGAACACCAGAAGGATTGGTCGAAATTCTCTCCGGTGGGAGATTCGATATCTATTTCCGGGCCAAAATCACCGTACAATGGTATCAAGTTGACCGGTTTCCGCATTTCGTTATCGGACTTGATGATAGGCTGGTTCACGGCAAAATGGGTGATGCCATCAAACACGTTTTTGGCTCGTACATGCTCAAATAGACTCTGCAAATCTACGTGTTCCCACATGGAGTTGTCGAAGGAGTTGTAGTTAAATAGCACCATGGGCGGGTACACCGACCATTTCCTGGGGATATTGCTGGTTAAGATGGCCATCTCCTCTTCCGATACATCTTGCAGACTGAGATAGTCTCTGACTGCTGCGGCAAATAAACTGACTTCATCCTGCAATGTGTGGCCAATGGTGGATATGCCAGCATAGAAATCAGCAGGTATATGCTGAAACTGGGGTGGTAATTGGTCCTTATCGGAAAGCAGTGTGAACAACTGGAACCGGTTCTCCACCTTGGAGATCTTTCTGGACTTGTTCAATGCATTTATAGACTCGAGGTACGTCTTCAAAGGCTTCACCTCTGTTGGGTCCCGCACTTGGAGAACTATATACCGCTGTGTCGGGGGTGTGTGCATTGATACGGGGGATATTTGGTTAAGACGATGCATAGTAAATTTCACAACCAAATTTTTTCTGATCTGCTCTGTTTTTCACAGCTGTTTGTAGACACATTAGGCAGAAAGCAGTATGACAATTTTTGTAGACACTTGGTGCTTAAACAGTAGTGTAGAATAGTGGCCGGTGTCTGCTTTATAGCGTTTCTACGGCCAAGCCCAAAACCATGGGGCGGTGTCGGTTTACGGTATGTATTGTCGTATACTCGTATAGACAGCGCCACCTTGCACTAGGGAGATCTCTAGCAGGGCTGTTCGTAATAAATATACAAACTCTGCAGTAGTTTTATACACAGTTGCCACACCACCAGCCTTGTTTGCGGTATGAACTAGAATAGGCGCAGAAGGGTGGAGCTAGCAGACCGCAGTAGCAGGAAACTAGCAGTGAACAGCGTACAGCCACCTTGTAATTAATACGATTATACAGAACTCTACAAATTCACTACAATTCTCTTGTAAATGACTATAAAGTATCTCTCGTTATAAGCAGCTCTGATCTGACCGGATGTACCGTTCATATCACCTCCCATTCTACATTACACCCACAGTCAACTTCATTTAACCGCACATGTAGCTACACGCTAATTTTGACTACACACTAAATCAAGTTCCAAGCTTACTGCCCGTATAACCAAACCACACGCAGCTCCAAGTCCAATACACCACCGCACCCATGTTCCATCCTGAGCCGCTGCCCCTGAAGGCCGCCAACTCCCACACTGGCAAAGGTCGTGTCCCGCACACGGCCCTACACGATAAAAAATTCGACAAAAAGCAAACTGTTGGAGGCCGAAAAATTACACTATAAGCCAACCCTTTTCCACCAACCAGTTAAGGTATCCATATCACCACCACCAACCCGCAATTGAGTGTCGCCAGACTGCTTTTCCGGCCCGTTTTCATCCCCACAACCCATCCCCGGTGTCCGTTTTTTTGTATCTCCGTCTGATTTCTCCGTTTTTCGTGTTTTTTTGTCTCCCCAAAATCCCCTAGTCACGTTACACCACCTCGTACTCGTGTGGGTCTATTTCATTAGCAAACACCCCGTATTTTTGTATCTGCTGTCCCGTACCAGTCACCAGAGACATAGCCCAAAACCAGCCGTTTTACGCCTGTTTTAGACACTTTCCGCGTCGTTTCCACCCCATTGTCGCCCACTCGTCCTGACACGCTAAAAGTGCCACTATTAGTATAGCGACATCGACATTTTATTGCATATTCCTCATATATTGCACATTGCAGCACTCTTTGACGTGTCAAAACACCCATAATTAGCCGTGTTTCTGCCCTGTGAATTGCACATTTTCCGGTTTTCCGTCCAAAATCACATATTCCGCCACTCCTTTTGATTCAGCCCAAAAAAAAATGTCAGAACAAGACCAGCAGCCGGTTTTCGAACCGGTCCCCACTCCCGTGAAATCCGTAAGCGGAAATCCATCCGAAGTACCGGAACAACAGCCCGAACCAGCACCAACGAATGCTGAACCGGCAGATTCCGAACCACAACAGCAACAACCCCCACAGCACACTCCCAACCCAGCCTCCGCCGTAGAAGGTGGCCGTGAAGTGTCCAACAAGATCTTGTATGTCGGCAATTTGCACAACGCGTTGACCGAAGAAAACTTGCGCGAATTGTTCCTTGTGGCAGGCCCCATCCAAACCATCAAAATCTTGAACGACAAGAACAAGCCCGGGTTCAACTACGCCTTCATCGAGTTTGAGAATACGCAGACGGCCGAGGCCGCCATCAGCTCGTTGTCGGGGCGTGTGTTGCACAATACCGAAATCAAGATCAACTGGGCGTACCAGTCGTCCAACGTGGTCAACAACAACCTTTCCGAGAACGACGAGCCGGTATTCAACATCTTTGTCGGCGATTTGAGTCCGGAGGTGGACGACGAGGCATTGAAAGTGGCGTTTTCCAAGTTTGCGTCCTTGAAGCAGGCGCACGTGATGTGGGACATGCAGACGTCCCGGTCCCGAGGATACGGGTTCGTCACGTTCTCGGCCGAGTCGGACGCCGAGTTGGCATTGCAGACCATGAACGGTGAGTGGTTGCACGGCAGAGCCATCCGCTGCAACTGGGCCCTGCACAAGCAGCTCAACAACCGTGGCCACGTGACGCATTACCATAACAACCACAACTTTAGACCAAACAGCCACCACCACAACAACAACAACCGGTTACCGCACCAGCAGTTCCGGTTCAACAACAACAACAACTCGGGCTCGAGCAATGGCATATATCCGCCCCTTCTTGGGCAGATCCCCCAACAGAACCAGCAGCCGCACTTGAACAACAACAGCAACAACAGCAAGAGCAATCACAACAACAGTAATAATAACGCGTTGCATAATGGTGCTCACGTGATTCCACCACAGTTCCAGCACAACAATGCCGGTTTGCCTCCGCCACCGCAGCAGAATGTGGGTGGTCTCAACCCGGCCATCGGAAGTAACGGCGAAATCGCCGGCGCCGGTGCCGGCAGCGGCAACGCCAACAGCAACAGCAATGTTCCGGTCATGTCGCCTCAGTCGTACGACATCGTGTTGCGGCAGACGCCCTCGTGGCAGACCACGGTGTATTTGGGCAACATTGCCCATTTCACCCAGCAAAACGACATTATCCCGTTAGTGCAGAACTTCGGCTACATAGTCGACTTTAAGTTCCACCCCGAAAGAGGGTGTGCGTTTGTCAAATACGACAGCCACGAAAGAGCCGCTTTGGCCATAGTGCAGTTGGCCGGTTTCAACGTCAACGGAAGGCCCTTGAAGTGCGGCTGGGGTAAAGACAGACCCCCAATGGGCCAGTTCCAGAACTTTGGCAGAGGCGTGCCTCCCCCACCCATGTATGGTCAGGGCCGGCCATGATATTGCGTTTTTTGTTACATCTGTTTACTCGTTTTTATTTGATTTTTATATGTTATAGAGTTAGATAAGTTTGCTTTTCTGCCCCCAAAAGTCTGCTGCTCTATCGATACTATGGCTCTGTATAGTCCTTCTCTCTTTGTTTACTGAAATACACTAATCTAGTTGGTGAAATAGCTGGTACTGGTTGTGATCACGTGCAAGTACTTGCTCTGTATTAGTTTTAGCAAGTGCGTCGTACGCAATTGTTGCACTACACTACCACCGATTTCCAACATTTTCCTATCTAGCACGTGCTGTTGGTGTATCTTGTTAGACAAGTTTCTTCGTATCTCTTCACCCACTCAACTCTGCAGTGGCCAATTGTGCATGGTCTCCATTTGTGACATGGTAGCGCATCCCTCGGTTACGGTGCCAAAAAAAAAATTTTGTCAAAATTCCAGTTGGCACCCGTATAACTCTTACATTTACTCCATCACCCTTACAAACACGACCTGAAGCACTCTCTTCGTGGCACCTTCTCGGAGAACCAGGCTTTGTCTACCTATTGCGCTTTTTACATTTCCAAAAAGCTGTGATTTACCCCGCTTTGAACTCGTTACTGTAATCGTGTTCAGCGCATCAGTCACCAGTTGCATCCCATTACCATCACAGTGCATCCTTTCAATCCTTTTTCAGTGCATCCTTGGTGTTGATGTCCATTTCACAACCGCCAGTGCCCCTGTCTACTAAAAAAATTGCATACTCCGCATTACTCCTCGCATTCTTGTTATCTGTTTCGCTCAGCGTCTTAGATAGTGACACTATCCAATCATCCAAAGTGAGTCTTTTGCAACTATTTCCGTCTGGTTCCAGTGCAGGCTCCCTCATTTCATCCTCCATATCAAGCTTCACTGCTAAAATCTCCAAAAAGGTATCCCTTACCTCCGCCTTATTGGTTGTTGGATTTTCTGTCCTTTATTTCTCCCAACAGCAGCAGCCTTCGTTCAATCTACTCCAACTTCTCAATAAGGTTGTTAATCTGATGTATAACAACCGTTTCACCAATCGTGGAGGCCGTTTCTTGGGCAACAGCAAAAAATCAAAGCTTCAGCGCTTTGCTATCAAAAATGGTGGTGTCGTAGGTGGTATAAGCAATGACGGCAATACCTGTTTTATGAACTCGGTTATCCAGTCATTGGCCTCATCCCGCCAGTTTTTAAAGTTCATCGACTCGTATTTGTACGTGAACATGGGTAACAAAGTAGAAGCAAGACCAGATTTGGTTTTCACCAAGGCACTCAAGACGTTATTGGATAATGTCAATGGCCAATATGGTCTGAGGGGTAAGGAGTTCAGCACCAAGCCATTGTTGAACAAAATGCCCAATGGGCCAAAGCAGAATTTTTTTTCCGGCTACAACCAGGAAGATGCCCAGGAGTTCTACCAGTTGGTAATGAACTTGTTGGAAAGAGAGTATAAGAAGATGACATCATCACGATTTTCTACTCCGGAACCAGAACTGGAAGCGGATTCCAAGACGGCCGAAAAGTTCGTTGATGTTTCCAACTTATACAAGGTGGTGAATGGCATAGAGGAACTTGGCAGACTCGGCAAAGTGTATGTTCCAGCCAGCCAGGTGGATCCAAATTTGGTTGATAGTGACCATAAAGTATACCCCTTGGAATTAATCACACCTGTCGATGGGATTTCTGCTGAAAGAATCGGGTGTTTGACCTGTGGAGAAGTTGGTGGTATAAGATACTCGGTGATAAGTGGCTTGAGTTTGAATTTACCGCAAAGTTCCTTAACTTCTTCCTATTACTCTTCTACCAGTTTTGATTTATCCACATTGCTCAATGAATGGATCACTCCGGAAATCATTGAGGATGTCAACTGTAACCGTTGTGGTCTTAATCAAACTAAGGAGTTTTTGCAAGAGACACTAGCCGAGTTAAAGCATAAGGAGTCCAGCTCCATGAATGATAAGTTAAAAGAACGGTTTGAAGCCAGATTGAGCCTCATAAATGAAGAATTGCTGAAACCACATATAACAGACGAGGTGTTTGAGAAATTGACTATAAAAAAGCAAATTAAAAAGTCGAAGAAGTCTAAACAAATCTTCTTGAGTAGACCACCACCATTATTGTCCATTCATATCAACAGATCGGTGTTTGACCCAAGATCATACGCCATTGTCAAAAATCCTAGCAACGTAACTTTCCCAGACAAATTGAATTTGACTGATTACGTAGTGGAACCACAGGATATTAATATGGATGCCCGGCTTCCGTTTAGAAAGCAAGATGAACGAGTAATACAGACTCCAATCCCTCAACCAATGAATTCCTCCACCACTCCTCCTTCCGATTCATCCATGTCTTCGGAAGAAGATGTTCCTACCATTGAATCAGGTTCTACGGGTATAAGCACTGATGATGATAACAACGCAGTTCCAGAACCAGTTGCTGTGGATCCTAGGTTGTTGTACAATTTGACTGCTGTCATTATCCACTATGGTACTCACAACTATGGCCACTATATCTGCTACAGGAAGTTTAGAGGGACATGGTGGAGAATCAGTGATGAATCCGTCTATATTGTCAACGAGGATGAAATTTTGAATGGTGGTCAGGGCACATTTATGTTGTTTTACGAGTTTGACGATGGGTTTAAAGAGTCGTTGTTGGATGTATCTGATAGCGAGCCTGAAACGGAAAGCATCAAATCATCAATTTCTCAGGAAATCGCAAACGATGAAGAAAATGACAACGAGTCTGATGATCAGGATGTGATTGCTGACAATACAAGCTCCACTGCATCTTCTGTCTATGCAAATAAGATGATAGTTGACAATAACTCTTCAGAGAGTGTGAATCCACCCTCCAGCGGTGAAGATTATAAGCTTTCTAGCAGTGATGATGACATTGACATTGGGAACAGTCATACCACAACTGCAACAACCACTGGTTTTGAGTATGGCGAAGAAAACTCATTGACTGATTTGCATATTGCTGAGGCCCAGGTACATTTATAAGCAAATATATTTATTATGGTAGGTCAACATAGCATAAGACTATTAATCTACTATTTCCTGTAGTAATATTATACTGATAACACCAATTGTCTGCAAATTGGTGTCTGTTGCAGTCGATTTTAAACTCGAACATTAGACTCTTACCCGTTTTTGGCGATTTAACCTATCCATAACTTATCCTGTAACTGTTCAAGCACCGAATAAGAGTAGTAATACCGGTTTTCCTGTATATACGTACGATGATCATCATAGATTTTTCAGCCAAAAGTGAAAAGTTCCAGAATGTAACAGCAATATCCAGCAATGGCACGCAAGTTAAAGGGGAAACTAGTCTCCAAGAAGGGCTTAAAGGGTGCATTGATAAGACACTCGGCAGATGAGAGTCGCAAAACTCAGTTGGCGAAATCGCTTGAACTGCAAAAACAGCAACAGGAACACAAGCAGAAACAAATACGAAGTGGAGGTGGAAACAAAAACAAACAAACAGTTAAACCAGTTAAGGGATTGATTCCATTTGAACAGAATGATAAAGTGCTTTTGGTAGGAGAGGGTGATTTTTCATTTGCAGTATCAATTGTAGAGGAAAATTATATCTTGCCGTCCAACTTAGTAGCTACTTCATTTGATTCTCTCGAAGAACTTCATCAGAAATATCCCAATATAGATGAAAATTTGAAGCTTTTGAGTGATAATGGAGTGAAAGTTCTTCATAGCATAGATGCCACTAACCTAGTGCAGACACTCAAACTCATTCCTAATAGCAAACAGAAGAAATCAAAGACCACTTACACCAACCAGCTCTTCAATGACAACTTCAATTTGAACTACATTATGTTCAACTTCCCCCACACGGGTAGGGGCATGAAGGATGTAGACAGAAACATACGGGATCACCAGAAATTGGTCTTAGATTACTTCAAGAGCTCGCTAGAGGTGTTCAAGGTGGTGAATAATCCGATAAAAGACCAATTTGGAGGTTATACCAACAGCAACAGTAGCGAAGGAGAGGGGAAGATCATAATGAGTCTTTTCGAAGGAGAACCATATAACTCATGGAACATCAAAATACTTGCAAGAAGTGTAGACTACAAGATTGAAAGATCAGGAAAGTTCGACTGGTCGCTTTTCCCACAGTATCACCACAGAAGAACTAACAGCACCAGAGATACTACCAAACCAGCAGCAGAAAGAGACGCCAGAATTTACATATTTGAGAAGTTCAAGCCCCGGGCAACTAAAACAAAGAATGAGGAGAACGACTCTGATTAGTAAATTTGTGTGTATTAGTAGAAATGAACAATGATAGAGAACGCCTGAAACCGTAAACCATACCCAATGAAAGGAAAATAATATGTAAAAATTTAGAATAATATTCAGTACTATGCCGGATACACTCTGACACAGTTGTCTACGAGAAAGATCTCTCTTGTTAAGGGATCTTTGATCTTGCCCATCCTCAAAAGAGTGTTTTTCTCAGACAAGAACTTGTCGGATGGATTCAAAAGCTTGTCGAACGGATATATATTTCCGTTGGGCAACTTGAACGGGTTGTCAAAGATGTTGGTGATCAACTCCGCATACGGAAGGTTCTTGCTCAACTTGAATAGTTCCGGAGAACACACGGGGCAGTTGTTAATCTTGTTGAGGAGTTTGTAGTATTGATTAGGACCACGGAATTTCTTATTGGTCAACACGACAAGATCCTTCTTCAAACTATGATCACAAGTATCAATTTCTGCCTCCGAATGCCTGAAAATAGTATTCTCGGTGTTATGGTAGCATGACTTGGTCTTGAGACTCGACAAACCGGCAGACAAATAGACGAAGATAGGATAGTTCTTAGAGATCCCATACAAGTTTGTGAAGTTCTCAATAAAGCACCGCGATAAGCTCTCCCATCTCTCGTCGGAAAGAAGCTTCTTGTACTCTTTGAACCGAGGTGAGGAAATTATCATATTTTTGGAGAATTCGTGGTCGTTATTGTGGCCGGTCATGTGGTTCGTATCTGTCTGCAACGCCAAGTACACCAACAAGCCGCCTGTTTCCTTCATTCGGGTGAAGTTTTTGTTGTGATTCACCAGATCGTTGTCGGAATAGTTGGATTTGTTGCCATAGGGACTCAAGTTCATGTTTGAAAACTTGATTGCCTCGCTAATATTGCCGTTTTCAATAAGCGACAAGAACTTGCAGTAGTTGATTTCAAATTCTAGATTCGAGTTAATTTTCTTAAGGAAGTTCTTGTTTTCCGTGAACCAGGCTATCACCAATGTGAGCTGGTGCTCGTTGATGATAGAATTGTAGATTCTGTTGAAGTTGTCAAAAAGATCATAGTCAATGAGCTTCTTGTACTTGGGGTTCGACTCGGACAAGCTCTGGAGCAATAGCAACCCGATATTCAGATCGGTACCGGTGTTGGATTTGATGAGGTAATCTATGATCAAGAGATTGGTCTGGTCCCGGTACCAGTTGATAAGATTGGGGTCGTGCAAGTTGAGATACTGATCATTGTCCTGCTTGGGAGGAGCGGAATCAGTCGGTTTTTGGTCCTTCTTATCGTCGTTTGCGGGGGTAGCATTAGCGACTTCGTTTTCCTCGTCGTTTTCATCATTAACCGGAACGTTATCTGCCGCTAGGCAGTACTGGCTGAGTTCTGACAAATGGTCAATTCTGGCTATTATGCGGGACTGGAACTCCTGGTCCGCCTCAATGGCCAGCTTCAACTTCTTCTGGAAAGACTCGTAGTTCTTGATGATCTTTCTGATCATCACTAGCTTCATTTCCGGGGCTAGTTTGCTGTTCTTCTTGATCTTGGCCACATCTTCTGTCAACTGCTTCTTCTCCTTTTCAACGAGTTTCTGGATCACCTTGAAATTCTTTTTGATCAATTCGCTGGGGATCTTGAACTGGCTGATGCTGGTCTGCACGTGGAAGTTGAGGGTTGGTTCGCTCATGGCTGCTTCCTAAGCGGTGGGGGAAGAAGATGGTGGGGTTTAGGGATTTTTATTGTGGAGTGCGATAAGTGCGATTCTGTGGTAACAGAGAAGAAGTGATGCGGTGTGTATTGTGTAGTGTACAGACCGGACTGGGGAAATGCCGGCTGTATGTGGCTGTATGTAGCGGTATGTTAGAACACAGCAGTGCTATATAGTGTACCTTACTGTAGAATGTGTATTGTACTATGTGTGTTGACTACACGCTACGTATCAGCGTCTCTAATCAAGGGAAACACTGGTAGTAGCAGTGGTAGGGCTACTGCTGAACTCTTACTATTCCTTGTACTATGGTGTAGCGTGGTATACTGTGCTCTATTGCTGTAATCGCAACAGTATACCGTGATGTACTACGACTACTCTATTCGGTTCTGGGGACTTGGTCTACAATTGCATTGTAAGGTACTATCTACTATCATGGTGCTAGGATACTACTCTTTACACTTAAATCACAGTGGGGGATACTGGTCTTTACATCTAAACTACAATATACTGTGTGTACTCGCCGTCTCTTGCCGCACTACTACTATAAGTTATCTTCATCATTGCATCGATTCCACCATAAATATCAGACTCTATAAACAACTCTACTGCAAAAGCGTCTTGCTCTTAGGCAATGTCTGGTCCTTCAAACCGTAGAACAACTTCTCAACACTGTCGATCCCTATATCTATCTCGTCAAGATATGGTTCATCGTATTCGAGCGGGTTATATCTCTCATTAGCAGCATACTTGTATAACGGATCGATAAAGTGCTCCTTGGCTCTGCGATGGGTGTAATAATGGAACACAATCGAGTTTCCGGCACTGTCAACCAAATCTTGTTCCCATTTCTGCTGCTCTTCTTTGGGTGGAAGTGCCTTGGCGCCTGACCACACTCCAGCAATGGCTGCTGCACTTGACTCAATAGTGTGGAAATTCAAGGTGGAGACTGCAACCCCAACCGCAGCTAAAGTGGGATCTTGGATAGAGAAAGTGTTGTAGTACAACCCGCTGACTCTCGAATTGTTAGACGGATTGACCACGTCCAAATTGGTGTTCAAAAAGGGGTAGTGGAAATGGTACCCGGTAGTGAAAACAACCTTATCAAAGCCGGAATCAGACGTGCCGTCGCTGAAGTAGAAGGTTCCTGTCTTAGGGTCGATGTTTTGAATCGTTGGTTTAGGCTGTATTCCCTTGGACACCAAGGCATCGTTAATCCATAGAAACACATTGTGTTTTCCTCGCCTGGAGTTGACCACTTCCTTAGCAACAGGCACTATGTATTGCAACATATTAACAGTACTAATACTGCCTCCCACTACCAACACTTTCTTATCCCGGAAATCTTCTGGTGTCCGGTAGTTTTTGGTGTGGACAAGCACATCAGGGAAATTAGCATTGAACTGGGCCAACCCGTCAATGTGTGGGATGTTTGGCACCGTATAGTGGCCGTTGGCAATCACCACAGCATCAAACTGCTCTGTGTACCACGATTCAGTGCCGTTTTGCTTCTGTCTAACTGTGATCAGCCATTTCCCTTCTGGTGTTTTCGCAACGCTTTCTACTGTAGTATTCAACCGAATGTGGTCGTAAAGCTTTTCTTCCCGAATAAACTTTTCCAATCTTCCCGTGAGCTCCTGGTGGTGCAAAAACGGGTAAATGGTTCTTGATTTATCGGCGTACTCATCCTCGTGGGGAATGTATGAGAAACGGGTGAATCTGGACGGGATGTTGGTGAAAAGATCAGAAAACAAACCGCTCGTTTTCCACTCCAACTCAGTAGACAACTCATTTTCCTTGAGCTTGAGTGGGTTTTCCACGGTATTCTCATGAGTTAAACCGGTAGGAATGGTTGGTGCTGGGTGGATCACACTGGGATCATTGTACTTCTCCGAGTCCAAAATAGACTGGGGAGGAATGGCCAAATCGGTTTTCTCAAACGTGGGATGGGCAGACCAGATGCCGCCTGCCAAATCCTTCTGCTCAAAAGCTACGATTTTGGTGAACTTGGGGTCCTTAGACTGGGCCAGACCCACCGTAGAAGTTCCGTCTCTGTTGGTGTGAAGAAATTCGTAGAGCGAAGCAATTCCAGCAGGGCCTGCTCCGATGATAGCCACCGACTCAATCTGCAACTTGGTCATTCTAATAAAGTCTGTTTGCAGGACACGTCTACGCAGGTAGCTGTCCGGATTTCGCCCTGTACCAGCAGATAGCCCCAGTTATATATCCATCGTGGGACCATCCACAGCTGAAAAATTTATGTCTCCTGCACACAAACTGTGGCTGCGATTTGCGACCATTCGGGTGGCTTTACGAGATAACGGCTGGCACAATTAAGGTATGGAATAGCAAAAACGGGTAATGTGGTTTGATGGTGGTTGATGTGGTTGTATAATGTGGCAGCTGTGGTTGGTGGATGTACCGTGGTGTGTTTCTGGGGCGGTTTTTACTGGGCTTTCCACTGTTTTCTGGTGGCACCTGATCTGGTGGGGCCCGAACTATGTCCGAGCCGAGCCGAGAACCGGCACCGGAGTATTGCGCAAGCCACGGTGAAAATAGCGGTACTGATGGCTAATTAAGTATAAGTTGACTCCGGTGGTAAGTGCGTAGACTTGGATTATCGTGTGATTTGTTCAACGAATTTATCTTAGGTTCAGTGTAAGTTTTCAGTGTGGAAGGTGTGGGTAATGTGGCGCTACCATGTTTGGATTTCAGGCCTGTTGTAGTAATACACTAAGCTTACGGTTTAGGAGTAGGTGTATTCAGCTGGTAGAGACACCGCTGGTATGCCTTGCGTTCACTCGCATGAACACTTCGTACTGGCAGAACCACTAGTTTGGAATAATCCCAAACTCTAAACTCTAAACTTTAAACTACTGTTCGTATACATGCGTCAACATAAATGGTAAATCGTACTCCTCTACTACATTTACTAGGCTGTAGTTTCCTTGACATCGGCCCTTGAACTTTCCCATACTACTATGCAACCTGCACAATTGCCACTACTAAATACAGACACCTTCAATATGATGCTCACCTTGTATTACAGCTATGAAATTCACTGTAGATACGTACACAGAGAACGTGCGAGTGCAACCACCACGCAATACATCTACAGTACTTGGAAAGTGTAGCAGCAGACACTCCCACATGCTAATAAATACTTCTATTACTCCACTATTACAGCTAACATCCCGTCAACTTGTTCTTGGGGAACGTGTAGCCCCCATCCACAAACGATGTAATGTTGACATCCTCGTATATGTTCAAGTGCTGCTGGATGTAATCGTAGGTGGGGTGGTCCTCCGGATCACATCCCACGTTGGTCTCGTTTGCTGGTTGGTAGACACGCACGTAGTCGATATTCATAGTCACCGGAAAGTTGATAGCAGGCCAATTGATGTACGCCCAGTTGTTGGATATACCCAAGTTCATGATGATCGACATGGGCTCCTTGGAAAGCCTTCTCCATCCGATATTTCCGTCTGGATGCAAGGCTGTGGCGTGCACGGTCAAAGTAGGGTCGGTTCCCACAAACCACCGCAAATAGCCGGTATCGTCGTCGTTGAGAAATTCATACCCGTAGTTCTGGTAATTGGTAGCACCATCGGCATTCCGCTCGTACCACGTCTGGTTAAGAGTCGTGGTAGCAGAAAGTGCCTGTTGGAACGGACCTCCGGCATACGTGTTCATGGTGGTGATGGATTTATTGTAGATCTCCACAAACTCGTAATCGGGAATGTACCAGATATCCATTGGAGCCAACTGCAAGGACTGGGACGCAATTCCGAGCATCGAGCCGTCCGGATATGTGCCGACTTCACCCTCGATGGCGTCGATTTCAGGGGCACCTCTGCCAACGCCCGGATTAGGGTGTGACTCGCCACTACACGTGCAGCTGTTCAACCGCTGTCCCGGTAAATACGAGATTCCGTCCGGCAGCGACTGGTTGGCGGTTATTCCCGCGTCACATGACTCGTACGAGTAAGGCCAGACCCCGTCTGTCGTCGCCAAGTACCCGGGCCGGCCCAAGTTGCCCATGGTCCACAAACCGGGCCACAAACCGGAAACGGTACCGTAGTTCGGCAACCGGGCCGAAAACTGGATCATGCCCTGTGTGAAGCACATCTGGTTCCAACTTTGCACCATGCCGGACCGGTAGAACAAGTTGTGGTTCTTGTAGGCGTCCATGCGGAGGGAGAGGGTGCCGTTGGCGGTAGTTACCGCATCGGGACTGTACCACTCCAAATCCTTAGTGGCGTCGTAATGTATGTCCGGGGCGGTGAAGAACTGGTCATCTCCGGAGTAGAAAGTTCGGCCTTCCACGGCAAACTCGTCCGAGAACACCAACTGCCACTGCGAACCGTCACGAGCAGTGTGTGTGTATGCCGATTGCGGTGTGTCGGAGTCGACCAAGTTGGTCCGGATTGCTGAAAGGAGCGGGTACTGATAGTGCGTGAGAATCTCGTACACCTGCGGCTTGTACCCGGAGGTAACACCCGAGTAAGTAAGTGCCGGAAGAATGATGAACACAGCGGCCGCGGCAATAAACAATACCACAAACGAAATGAGCCCGCCGAGCGACCTCCGGTCCATATTCTTGATGTCATGTGCGAACCGGTTCTTGTCGTATTCGGCGTCCGCTACCGGATCGGGGTTGTGCAAGTAGTCATCCGGCTCCTTCTCGTCAATGTGCAACGGGAACGACGTGGCCGGATATCCGCCGAACGGGCTGAAGTCGGCACCGCCGAGGAACGGATTGGCCGACCGGTGTGAGCCCTCCAGCAGCGCCGCGTCGTCGCCGTACTGTGAAGGCGCACGTGACATGTCACGTGACGGTGCTTCCTGCGAGGGACCGTTGCCGGTGCCGTACAAGTGCGACGACAACGAAGTGGTTGACACAACACGTGATCCGGCCATCAGCGGGTACCGGTCGAATTCCGGGGGCATGTGGATGTTGGCGGCGTTGTTGTTGCCGGAAACGGTGAGATACGACTGGTGTTTTGGGCTCGCTACGCCCTGGTCCTCGGCCAGGCTGTTCTCGTGCAGGAGCAAGTGGGACGAGGTACCGTTTTTGGAGTAGTAGCCGGAATATGCGTTGAACTTGCCGTACTGGGCATCCGGCGCAACTGGCGGGTCGGAACTGGCCAGGTACCGCGACAGCAGCACGACCGAAGCCAGGTCAGATGTACGGATCTCATGGTGGGCAAGAAACGGGTTGGATCCCGATGGCGCCGCGTCGAAATGTAAGTCGGAATTGGTGTCGTCCGACAGATCGGCCCGGTGACGGGCCGGATTGTTGAGCGTGAGGTCTCTCTGCGACATTTGCTGAGGTTTCGGTCAAAGTTTGTGAGACAGTACCGGTTCAAAATGGGTATATGATAAGATGAGGTGTGTGAAAGGCTGGTACTGGCAAAAGATGGCCTTTTCAGCGGTTCTACGCCTCAAACTGGTGTGTTGTTGGTAGTCTTTGGTGAGTTTTCGTGTCTCGCGTTAAATCGAGTCTAGCACCACAACTAGAACAGGTACGGCGAATCAGAAAATGCGACGTGAAAATGGCGGGCCAGAAGTATCGGGGCAGACGGTTTTTGGACCGGAATTGGAGGTGTATAGCAGCGGTAACGGCTGGTGCAACGAAAGAAAAGTGGTCTTCATTTTCAGTTACCGGTTTCTGTCTGATTTTGTAGCATCGAGAAAAGACAGAAAAAAAAGAAATTCAACAGATCCATCTTTGTCACATTTTTAGCGCCCCTGTCAAACCCGAACAATCGAAACGTAAACAGAAGTGCGCGTCGGAGGGGAATGTCGCACAGACTGTTTGTCCATGTCGCTGTATGTCTCGCTTCTGGTGCGACTTCTCCTGCTACCAAGGGTCGCGCGACAAATGCACTGCCACCTATGGCCTATTTTTAGCGCTCCCCACCAACAACGTTGTGCCATTGTTGGTAGGGACACGCCTTTTCTTTGGTGTAAGCCCTTGGCGTGTTTGGTATATGACGTAGACCGGCTGTTGATTGGCTGTTGCATGTACAGAGCTTGGCTTACTGTAGGGGTGGAGTGGTTGTACGACTTGTCTTGACCAATAACATATTGGGCTCGCATTCTTGGGTTGCATCCCTGTGGTTATGTGTGTGTTTCTTATTTGTAAGTTCTCTTGTGATTTTGCACCAAAATTGCAAAATACTTGCAGCTTCATGCGATTCGCTACGTTTAACTCTCAGTAACACTGGAACTGGAAGCTAAACACTTGCAGTTACGTAACCGGCACTATCCCGGCAGCCCCGTCTCTCTGCTGCTAAGGCGTAGTCGCAGTTACATACCTCTCACTACACTTGTATCAATTCTATATATAGATGCGTGCCTTTTATTAACCTTCGTATCTCATCAAAGTCTCTATCTATCTCCATTGTACACTATACCATGGGCCCCGTCGCGGTCTCCATTTACCGTGCTCAAGTCCTGGTTGACGAAACGGGACTCCAAGCTGAACTCGCTCTCGATCAAGTTCACAAAGTTGATAATCCCGCTATTGATCACCGCTATGATTACATTCCGATTATCTCTACCATTTCGCAAATAATGGTCGCGTTTCCGGAGATACTCCACGTTGCGCAACTGCTTGTCGTTGAGTCTAGTCTTATTCTGCGCCTGTCGCTGCTCGAACCGGAGCTGCTTCTTGGATACCGGCACCGTGCTTTTCTTCTTGTGAACGTTGGGTTCGATAACGGGCTTTTCTTCAAACGGGAACAGGTAGTTAACCTGGTTGAACAAGCTCTGTATAGTAGCGAGTTTGGGGAACTTTTCTCTATCGGTGTTTACCACGACAATCTGGAAGTCCGGCAACGTGGATGGGTTCTTCTTGGAGAAGTTGTTGCCTGGTTTCCAGACATTATACGATATCTTGTACTGCTCTGTAGTGGCGGTGGGTTGGGCTACGCTGTCGTACAACTTGCTGTTCGGTATCAAGGATAGCGACTTGAAAACACTCAAGAAGCTGAAGTAATGGGTGGTCAAGTAGTGCAACGAGTGGTTGGTGTCATGTCTCATCCAGGCTCTGCCCAACCACCCAAACCACCCCGCCCAGCCTTTCCAACTGCCTGTCACTCCTCTGCTGAACGCACTCAATCTCTCCAACTGACTCTTCTTGTGGATGACGGGCTCAAAGTCCTGCACCAAGTACCCGTGTCTCTTCAAGTAGGAGTACACCTGGTACATGTCGATGGTGGCGCTGTCGCAGTTGAATGCCAACGAATACAACAATTCTAGATCAACATGGTACAACAGGTCAAGATCAAACTCGCTCTCATCACCGCCGCCGGCAAGATACTCCTCAAACTGGTGGTTGCTCAAGTAGATCACCATGGACCCTCTTTCCACCAAGTAGACCGTCTCAACAGGATTCAACCGCAAGCAATTCTTGTAGCGACCGTTGACATAGGCCTTGCCCATATCCTTGAAGTAGTTCCCCCTGATATAGGGGATGATGCAGCAACCGTCCATCCACACCCCTTCAAGCCTCTGCTTGATGTGATGCCCTCGCACGCCATCCAACGCCTGGTACATGGCATTCTTGCTTTCCTGTAGCGTGCTGGTCTGCACAGTGGTGTTGTCGGGCTCAAAGTCCTTATCACCGCGCTTGGGTATACCGCCCCCACTGCTGGTAGCAGAGCCCCCAAACGTTCTGGTCAATATGTTCCAGTCCGGAGTCTCATCCTCCACATCAAAGTTATTTTCCACGTCCCTGCTGTTGATGGCCGACTCGTCTTCCTCGGCATCGTTCCGCGCGTTCGCTGCTGGTGCCATCACTCGCGCTTATACGGTATCCAGAAAATCACACCGTACAATTTACCAGTGGCCCTCTCCAACTGCCACTTTTGTGCCCTTCTGAAAAACGAAAATTTGATCTTCCGTACTGCGCACCGTATTCTGTTCTGGTACCCTTTGCTGTGCTACATCTGCTTTGGTACCCAGAGAATTTATCCGGTCTACACACGACACACACCATGGCCGAGCAACCCATAACGTTTGACGTTGTTGTAAGTATACCCGCACCCCCGCCCGCAAGAGCCGCATTATTAACACCCGCCAGGCACAATCCTTGTTTGAGGACATGGTCAGCATAATCGTGCGCCAGCAGACTCTACAGGCGTTGACGAACCACATGTCGCGCTCCCAGCAGACTGCGGCGTCGGTGAGACAGAAAACAGAGCTCAACAAGCTCGACGCATCGAAGGACATCTTTGGACAAGACAAGGCCAAGCTTAAAACAAGCGAAACGTCACGCTACTTCCCCTGTGAGAACTGTGGCAGAAAGATTGCGGGCAGCAGGTACGCCCAGCACATCAACAAGTGCTTAGATCGCAAGAGAAAGTGGTGAAGGGGCCATCCCCTCTTACACAGGGCATGGGGTTAATAAAATTATTAGGGGCGTGATAAGCGCGGAAAACTGACAGTGAGTACTACTGCAAAAACACTAGTGAAACGTAACGGTATAAAAAGGCATGTGTAGAAGCATATTATTTACCTAGCTTAAATATAGGGGCGGAAGTTAGCTACAGGTGGTGCACGGATTTGCAAATCACGGATAAGCACCAACAATTTTGCACCACCAGAAAGTCCGGGTTTATTCCATGGATAATGGACACGGATTCGGACTTTAAGGCCCAGCTGTGCAGGCTCATTTCATGTTGGGCTCAGTCCACACTTTGGTGCCGGTTAGGGCCACAACCTTCTCTGCGCTTTCACGTATACTCTCTACTGCACCACCACCGGTGACTGATGGGGTCTGTGCGTTTTCTGGTTGCCGTTTAGCGATCCGGTTTGAAGCCTGCGAAATAAAAACCGTCAGAACATACCCATAAATCAACTCTCCACAACAGGGCTTAACAGTGTTTTCGATGCCCATTGTTATCTGAATTAGGAGAAGCTGGCACACACTAGTGCTCGTCACCCTAAATGTCCATTCTGAATAGCCAGGGATGTATGCCCTAACTGAAACTGGCCGGGTGCATTTCTCGGTGCCCATTAATTTTTCATAATGTGGGGTAGTGATGGGGTAGCTGCGAATATAAATAACCACCACCACCGACATCCCGCTGCAGCCTGTACTTTTCATCACCACCACTATTTGACGATGTCAGAACACTTCCAATCGTACCCTCTCTTTGATTCCTCGGTGTCGAGAAACGACGCTATCGCAACTTTGCCTGCAAATGACGCTATCTACGACAGCATAGTTGTCGAAGCACCTAAATCCGATAAGTATTCGCCGGTGTACAGAAACAAAACAACCCCGGATAGACTTATAGAGTCGATCCACCCTGAGTTGGACACGTACCCCAAGATGTTTAACCACGCGGTCGAGTTGTATGCCAATAAACCGTGTCTTGGAGCAAGACCTTACAACTACGTGACCCACACCAGTCACAACTACTTCAAGTATTACACTTTTGCTGAAGTCAATGAGCGCAAGAGAAACTTGGGCTCTGGAATCATCCACAGTTTGCTCAAGAATGAGTACATCGACTTCAATTTGAAGCTGCATCGTCTCATCAAAAACCACTTGAGAGACTGGCAAAGTTATCGGTCAGGCGGCCATGACGGTGTTAGAAACACGGCTCACCAGCTAGAAAACAGTACTTCGTTCATCTTGTCCATTTTTTCAGCAAACAGATTGGAATGGATATTGACGGATTTGTCGTGTTCGGCCTACTCGATCACAAATACCGCCTTGTATGATACCTTGGGCGCCGAGGTTACCAAGTACATTTTGGAGTTGACTTCATCTCCTATCATTGTGTGCTCAATCGACAAAATACCAACTATCTTGGACTTGAAAGCACAATTTCCGGAAAATTTGCAAAACGTAATTCAGGTTGTATCCATGGACCCAATCGAGTACTTGGATCCTAAATTGCGGTTGCAAGCCAATGATTTGAAAGTCAAGATTTATGATATTTTTGAACTTGAGAGAATTGGAGCAGCCAACAGAATCAATGAAATGCCCCCCAGCAAGGACTCTCTCTATACTATTTCGTTTACTTCGGGTACTACAGGTTCTAGACCTAAAGGCGCTATGTTATCGCAAACTAACTGTGTTACTGGTTTAACATGGTTATCCAGCAGCGAACTTCCTGCCAAGGGTGATGGATCGAAGGCCTTCATCTTCCTACCACTAACACACATTTACGAAAGAGAGACCAGTGGCTTCGCGTTGACCTCGGGATACTATCTCGGATTCCCGCAATTGAATATATTTAAGACGAAGGCACCAGACACTTTTAACAACTTGATAGACGATTTAAGAATCTTCAAGCCACACTACTTCTCGATTGTTCCTAGAATCTTAACCAAAATCGAAGCTTTAACCAAGACTTTGATTAATGAAATGGCTGAAGACGATCGTCAAAAAGTAGAAGAGATTGTTGAGTACAAATTAACAGAACAGTCACTGAAGGATGGTGCCACCGGTAAAAATGACCGGTTGGATAGCTTCCCCGCATACCATTCCCTCAAGCAATTTTTTGGTTTAGACAATATCGTATGGTTGCAAACGGCATCCGCACCAGTTGCTCCCTCAACATTGGTCTATTTGAAAGCCAGTTTGGGGATCGGTATGAGACAGTTGTACGGATTGACTGAGACCTTTGGTGCAATCACCAACTCCAACATGTATGAAAAAGAGCCTGGCTCGTGTGGTGGAATTGCTCCAACAGGTGAGTTCAAATTGAGGAATGTTAGCGAAATGGGATACGATATCAAAGAATTGAAAGGAGAATTATTGATCAGAGGGCCACAAGTATTTAAGGGATACTATAACAATTTGACCGAGACTAAGAATGTGTTTGATGAGGAAGAGTGGTTCCACACTGGTGATATCGCCAGGGTCAACGCTGAAACTGGTAGAATCTATATCATCGACAGAGTCAAGAACTTCTTCAAGTTGCAGCAAGGCGAGTACATCTCGCCTGAAAAGATCGAGAACAGATACTTGTCCTCCAACCCTATGATCACCCAGTTGTATGTTCACGGAGACTCTTTGAAGAATTATCTAGTTGGTATTGTTGGCATTGACTTTGAAAAGGGCCTCAAGTTTTTGAACGACCTGTGTGGCTACAACAAGCTCGATATTTCCAAGGAAGAGTTGCTAGTTGAGATGAACAAGATTGAAATCAAAAAGAAGTTTCTCAATGTGTTAAACGAGTCGATCAAGGGGAAACTTAATGGATACGAGAAGCTTCACAATATACACATAGAGATCAATCCCTTGACGGTGGAAAGAGAAGTGGTTACCCCCACACTCAAGATTAGACGTGGGGTAGCTTCCAAGTTCTTTAGCTCCGTGTTCCACCGGTTGTACGAGATGGAGCAGTCATTATTGGACGACATGAAGTACGTCAAGTCCAAGCTTTAGAGATACACAGTATACATCTATTTATATACGACTATTTATGCGATGAGATACGTGAGTATTGGTTGTAACTATGCGATGAGTGACTTGTCTGCTATGATAAGTGTCTCTTTATACAGCAATAACTAAGAAGCCGCACACTACGGTGGCTGCTACACATAAACACACGTACAAATATATGCACATGGATACAGCATGTATATTATAAGTATATGTAGTACCTGATAGATATACACATGTATATACCTACATGTATGTAAACTCAAAGCAGTCCACACAAATAGTGCACTTTGAAATTGTTGCAAATTGTTATCGCACAGTTGCAATTCGACAGCGCCGCATATGAGTCAAAAGACGCACCTGCATACAAACGCATCTTCTTTGCGGAGTGAAATTTTTTTAACAATTTGGGGCATGACTCCGGTTTCACCATAGAACCAGATATAACTACAGGAGTAGCGACTCGTTTTTCCTGTAATTACGAGGTATACACACGTACGGAAAGCAATAATAAACATGGCGCCCCCACCACCCATAGTCATAGACGCCCAGGCCGTCAGTGGCATAACAGGTTCCATATCGATAGCATGCTGGATTATCGTGTTTGCTCCGCAAATATACGAAAACTTCAGAAGAAAGTCCAGCGAGGGCTTGTCGTTGACGTTTGTCATCTTGTGGTTGGCGGGTGATGTTTTCAACGTGTTGGGGTCAGTCTTGCAGGGTGTTTTGCCCACCATGATCATCTTGGCCATCTACTACACCTTGGCCGATATCGTCTTATTATGGCAGTGTTTGATATACGGCAACGGCGATAGCAAGGCCGATTTAATCCACTTATCGCCCGCCAACCCCATCAGCGAAGATGTGTTGGAAACCGTCTTGTCACGTGAACGTCCGCACCACCACCACCAACAGGTTGCAGAATCGTATACCTCGGAGACAGACGGCAGCGAAGTGGCCAGTTCCGGACACAGCAACAACGGTGACCTAGAACAGGGTTCTATCAGTGTAGCATCCAGCAGCGGATCCTCCGGGTCCTCGGCATCTTCCGCATCGTCGTTTTCGGCCGTGCAGTCCATACTAATCAAGCTTTTAATGGTGTTTTTGGTGATTGCTGCTGGGGTGATAGGCTGGTACATCTCCTACTCCAAGGATTCTAAACACCCCTCCAAGCCTAAGCATCCCCAGGATTTGCAATTCGACCCCTTAGCCCAGTTTTTTGGCTGGTTATGCGCCATCTTGTACTTGGGGTCTAGAATCCCCCAGATCATTCTCAACTTTGAGAGAAAGTCGTGTGAGGGTATCTCATTCATGTTTTTCTTGTTTGCATGCTTGGGCAACTTGACGTACGTGGTTTCCATATTGGCTATAGACATGAGCTGGCACTATCTTTGGGTCAACTCCAGTTGGCTTGCCGGCTCGTTGGGTACATTCGGCTTAGACTTCACCATATTCGTACAATTCTTCTTGTATAACGAGAACAGCGGCGATTCCAAATACGACTTTGAGGAGAGTGAACAGTCCTCGTTGTTGCCCGAGCAACCGCAAGGCTACGGCTCGTCTGCCTCGTAGCTGGATCACCAAAAGTTAAATAGACATTCAGTAGAACTGCCATGTAGTATAATGTAGCTGAGTGACTTGCAAGTGCCAGACGTGAACAGTTGTGTGGTGAAAGCTGCAAAAATGGCCATGGGATCACGTGACGGTCCATTGCAGCACCCTCGCTTTTAACACACCACGGGACACAAAACCACGCCAGGTGCGCTAATTTCCGAAATCTACCCCAACACTTCTAACATGTTTAAATTTATAAGCAAAACCCGAAACGATGTGTGCTTAGCAATAGACACCACAGACCGTTGCAGATTTTGCCACCTGCCAATACACGCTATCAAATATACCCATTTTAGGTTTCTCCTGTTTGCTTCAGCGGTGCTACCATTTTCGCTACAGTGGTGCGAAACCGGAACCAGCGTATTAATTGCAGATGTCGTTGCAGCCATTTGCTCACCTAGGCATGGAGAATGACCCATACCACAAAAGCGAGGACTATGTCATGCCAGATGCTGAGAAGCAGCATACGTCAGAAGGCGAAGAAAAGAAAAAACGGAACCGGCCGAGTCTAGTATGTGTGATATGTAAAAAAAGGAAGATCAAGTGTGATAAAGGAAAGCCATGTTCATCGTGTGTGAAAAAGAAGATTGAAAGTTCGTGTATTTACGAGGACATCCCGGAGAGCAAAAGGCGCAGAAGAGCCAGATCCAATAAGACAAAGAACGAGTCTCACAGTGAATCACATGATGTTCACCCCGGTGAGTCCGTTGCAGACATTACCGTAAAACAAAAGGACATCAATGACATTGGTAACAATAATAGCAACCCCATTTCCAAGACAGACTCTTCCTTGGTGGTGTTAGTCTCAAAGGCGGAGCTAGATGAACTTCGGGCTAAAGTGCAGAGATATCTGATGGGCCTTATATCACCCGCACGCTCCGATTCGTCTATAGAGGATGTGTTCAATACTGCCAGTAGCGGCAATGACTCGGTTCCGACATCAATAGCGTCGAGTAGTCTTGGAGATGGATTTTACCACAATAAGTTCATCAGTGATGATAAAATATTGCTATACAAGTGCCATGATCCCAAATTACCAGGTGTCGCTCCTGACCGGGACTTGCAGTGTCGCAATGAGCTCTATAGCGATGTAGCGAATCAGATTGGCACTTCGCGAATACTCGCCCTTAAAGACATTCCTATACCAGATAGCACGCCTACTTCCGTAGCGAATTTTGCGATCGGCATAAATCCGTACAACAGTGAAAATGACGACATCAATTTCTATGAGGACTACGACCCCATCCAAATACGAGAGCAGGATAAAAGAGTCAACTATGGTCCTTTAGCATGGGCATCCATTCAAAAGAAAGACCAAACTTTAAGATTGCTAAAGGAATACACTAGATCGCCGCATTTCAAAGAGATATTCAAGGTGAAGTTTGCCTCTGCTCCATCTTCCAATTCAAAAGCTACTATTTCAACAACATCGGGTCAGTCTCTGGCTCCACAAATGTCTTCTCCTGTAGATGCTGAAGATACTCCTGATTGTGAGATATTGCAAAAACCGGCCAAGGAGTATGAGCAGGTTCTTAATTTGGATAGCAGCCAGATATCACATTTCTCCAGAAAAATCATGGAGGAAGATGATGACGTGGTACCTGTCGAAATTAAAGAGCAGCAACAGGATGAAGACGGAATCTCCGAACTACCGAAACGAATACCAAATAATAGAAATAAAGTTGATAGATTGACGACGTTAGAATTGACTATATTAGATAGCGGTAAGGTGGACAAAGAGTTGAAGCTAATTGAGCAAATTCGAGTGATGATGCCCAAGCGGAAAGTCATCTGGATATTGGTAAAGCGATTCTTCAGACTTGTCTATCCTTTCTTCCCATACATTGACGAAAACGACTTCAGAGATAAGCTCTCTAGAATAATAGGCAAAGAATCGGTCTTTGATGATTCAAAACCGCTGGTGGAGATTACGAAGAAGATGGACTTTGCCCACGTAGGCACATTATTTGTCATATTAAGACTTGCATACTTGTCGCTATTCTTCAACAGAAGTTCTATCAACGAAACGATCTTGAACAAGACAGACAATCTAACCACAGAAGAAGAAGAGCGCAAATATTTGCTATTGAATCCCATACACATATCTGCCATAGAAGTTTCTCAGAACTGTTTGCATCAATTCCAGCTATTGAGAAAACTAAGCTTGCCGATCCTCCAAATTGCTCTATTCTTAAGAATATACCATCGTTTGGCCCCGGAGGATGAGGATGGTCTCGATGGTGGTAATTCGCAAGTGTACAATGGAATGTTAATTCAAATGGCATATTCAATGGGGTTGAATCGTGAACCAACAAAAGACATGACAGATGAGAGAACTAATAACTTATGCCGCAAAATCTGGTATTTCTTGTGCATAAATGATTTCACTCAGGCATTCACGTTTGGATTTCCCCTTACTACCAACCGAATGTATTACGACACAAAGCTTCCTTATTGTGACGATGGAAATTATAATCTAAAGGATCAGGAGTTGGAAAGAGCCACTATCACGTTATTCAAATACGGTGATGCGCTAATCAAGGGTCCAATGAGCCATCTCCTAGACAAGATTCTACATATTGACAGTAGGGTTAAGATTTCAGACTTGACAAACTTACTAAATCATTTTGAAACAGGTGTACGAGGGATTTTTGGTACGGTGCATGACTATACGAACAAATTGGAGTCGACAGATGTGATCTACAGATCGACTAAGATAATGAAGGCAAATGCTGTCATAGGATTGAATGCGTTTTTCGTGTCCATGTATTTTCAGTTAGGAGCTTATTACGACAAGAAGAAGGACTACGACCTCAGTTACTTTTACTTGCGGAAATTGATATCTGTGACCATTGGTGAAATGGTTCCTTGTTTCTTTCCTCTCATTATCCGAAGTCAAGAGATATTTGGTGAAGGGGCAGATTTAGTGATGAATCCAGGTATAATTCAGGCTATTCAAAGAACATGCGAGGTGATTATTATTAGTCTTGTAAAATACAATTTGTGGATTTACAAATCATGCAGTGCTCCTGATCACAAGCACAGATACACCAGTGACGAAAAGTACAGAACTTATTTCGAATCTATGTGTTCACTCGTAGCAATCTACGAGAAATGCTGCAAAGTGTCGCTTACTTCAGCCATGATATTGAGCGGTAGATACTACTATGCATGGGCCATCAGCAAGATTCATGGTTTCTTTAGTAGAGTCACCAGTTCACAAGAATTCTATGAAAGTCACAAGGATCTGGAACTATACTTTAATCCTCCTACTTTGGACCAGATGAAAGAGTTGTATGAGATTGGGAGGGTATCTATAACTGCCTTAGGCGTAAGAGCAAAGAGGTGCAACCACCCAGATTTCCAGAACTTATACCGGGTAGACCCCAAACAAAGACCCAGTATACTCAGGAACTTTGATTCGTCTTATTTCCAGGCCCCTACTCCGGCCACAAACATCACCAATAATAGTGTTACTAATCCTGACTTGATGAGCGTCAATAATGAACAATTTAATAATATCACGCCATTGTCAGAGCTTTCTAACGCAATTCAGTACGATGATGTAACAGTCGATGACAGCCATGAAATTGACAACTTGTGGTTACATATGCTTAACCAGAAACCTAATCCAAACGCATTACCACCAGACGTTAGCGACAACGTGAGTTTGGGCCCCGGCGCTACCACGTCGAAATTTTCGGCGGCATTTGACATAAGCCACCAGCTCAATTCGAGCTCTACAGAACCAGCCGCTACTGATTTCAGCACATCACATCATAATATGAAGCTATTACAAAACGTGACAGCTACCCACCTTGATTCAACCTCCTTCTCAAACTACCAACTATGGGAGAGTGCGTTTAGTGAGTTGGCTGACACGCATTTCGACTTCTTTGGTGACCTTTCTGTAGACAAGCTCTTTAACTAGATAGATTATGCTAGTATAATTTTCCTGTATTATGTATATTTTATTGTGCCATGAAATAGTGTATGAAGAATATAACTTGTATAAGTATGCGACTCTTTTAAACCCGAGAGCTGGTCGGAGATAATCGTGCCGGAATTTCCTCATTGGGACCCCACCATCCCAAATTATTTCACTGAATTCTTTGTAATACGGCTCCGCCATTCAAGTTTTAGGGTTAAACACTCAGTGATATACCTTATCTTTGGTCGTTGACTACGAGCCTTATCATTCGTGTCCCGTATTATCAGTATTTAAAGTTTTTGTGTGAGTGGCCTCCTTCAAATCAAAGTAATTCACAAGGCAAAATAGAAGTCATATAGATCGGCTGATTTAAAACATGACTACGGTTGACGAGAAAAAGCAGGTCAGAAAGAGAAAGAGACTCAGTCTCGTGTGTGAAACATGCAAAAAGAAGAAAATCAAATGTGACAAGGGTTTGCCCTGTAATCAGTGTATCAAGTCCAATAACACTTCGTCTTGTAGGTACGAATCAGAGAGTATTGCCATCAACAAGGCAGAACAGAAGTCAGAGGCTTTGCCCTATATATCTAGTGCAAAAACTCCATTAAGCATGTTCAAAAGAGCCAATAATGGTAATGGGAAATCTATCAAAGTGGAATCGAGTAATCAGCTCAACCACCTCAAAACTCTAGCAGATGTAGTCAGTCAAGCTACAAGTATAGAGACTAAAATTCCAGCATCAGGCACATCGAATAAATCTGGAGAATCAAATGATTATCTTCTTGGCCAGAAAGCTAATTCAGACTCTATCAATGTTTCTTTGCAAGAGTTCAACTTTTTGAAGCAAAGACTCCAGCAGATTGAACAGAACATGGTGAAACATGAGGGTCCATTACCACCAACAGAGCAGATGATCCCTCCTACTCCATCTGCTATTGTTTCTTCCGGTTTATACCCTTCACAATATAGTCTACCACCATCTTCTGCATTCAGAAGCTCTATACAGTTGCCACCATTACAATTTGCTGGCCGCAGCCAGTCACCACCAGTTTCTAATTCTAGCCAGGGTGTTTACTCTTCAACTCGACCACAAACTGATTCCATTAATTCAGATTTCAGTACAGGACCAGTGGGATCGCCCACCAAGCCACTAGCCAATCCCGTTAGCGTCGCCACTGAAGATGGCATCGTCAGTGTGGCAAGCAATAAGTCTTCTCCTTTCGAAGCGAGCTTAAAATCAAGTATTGTTTCCCCTGGATCAGCACTTTCTATCAAATTAAACAATGCTACTGATTCCAGTTCGCTAATAGGGATCCATCCTTATGCCAACGAAACTGACAGGATTAATTTTTTTGAGAATTATACTTCCATCCACATCAAAGAACCTTCTCGAAGAATCAACTTTGGTCCATTTGCTTGGTCTTCTGCTATGAAGAAAGACGCAGGTCTCAGTATTCTCTGGGACTATGTCAGCACTAATAATGATGAAAAGAATATGGCTGCTACAGTTTTCACCCAGAGCACGCATGAAGTGACGGCAGAAAACACTAGTGTTATAGCAGACTCCTCGGACAACAATTCCCTGGAACTGACTTTCAGAAAAAGAGCATTGGAAACAGATGGTTACGGTGATGCCCTACCCTATAATGCAATATTAAAGGCTAGAGTTGAAAAGAATATCCAGAGAACAAAATTAAATGAAAATGCTCTAACTTTGGGATTGACCTTTTCTGATGGTAAAATAGATCGTGAATTGCAGTTGATTGAAAAGATCAAGCTTATTCTCCCGAATAGGAAGGTTATTTGGTTATTAATCAGAAGATACTTTACATACTTGTATCCCTTCATGCCATTTATGGATGAGTCCTGTTTCTTTTATAAAATGACCAAAATCATTGGACCAGAGTCTGTGGAAGATACAAAGGTGGAAAAGGTTAAAATTGAGAAACGTCTAGATTTGGCTTTTGTTGGGATTCTATTGGTTATCCTTAGATTATCCTATTTGACATTGTTCTTCAACGACAGTGCTAAAAACGAACACAATTTAACCTGCACTGACCCCTCTCCCAAGGCACAAGAGTGGAAATACCTTTTAACTCAACCAATCAACATAAATACCATAGATGTGGCAGAATTGTGTCTTGATCAATTCCAATTGCTTAGAAAAACATCTTTTCCTGTTTTTCAGTTGGCATTTTACTTAAGATTGTACCATTTATATGCCCCTGAAGATGGTGATTGTGCCGACGGGGGTGATTCTCAGGTGCTAAATGCCATTTTGATTCAAATGGCATATTCTTTGGGATTGAATAGAGATCCCGACAACTTCAGTGAGATTTTGAATGATAAGAAGATTAATCACACGGGCCGCAAGATGTGGCATTTCTTGGTGCTAAGTGATTTGTATCAGGGGTACACTTTTGGTAATCCTATCAACATTGACCCACATAGTTTTGATACGAAGGTGCCTTTCTACGAAGCAGGTGCAGAAAACATCAGCGATATTGTTGTCGACAAATTCGTCACAGAATCTTATTTTTACTGCAGTGAAGTGAATACCGTTGTGAGAAAGATCTTGCATTTGGTGTTAGATGTGGATAGAGGGTGCAATATGTCTGAGTTATGCCACGCGATGAACGAATTTGAGTTAATGATTGATGATCAGTATGGTACATTGGAAGACTGTTTGAAGCCATTGGATAAACAAGGTCATCAATTTGTGTTCACTAGAAACTTCAGAACCAAGTTTTATTTATCCTTAAAGGCTTTTACGATGTCTATTTATTATTATTTCTATCTTTACTACGAAAGAAAGAATGTTGATTTGGGATATTTCTATTTAAAAAAGATTCTTTTGATTTCCAGCACGGACATAATGCCCCACTACTTTGATTTGTTAAACAACTCGGAGTTTATTTGTGACCTTATCATCAATCCAACATTGGAAAACATCATTCATAAAAGTAACCAAACCAATTTGGCTTTAATCATTCGGGTTAACTTTATCATCTATCATTTAAAGAGTCAACCTGAACATATGGCCAAAATGTCCTATGACTCAAAATACTCCATTTATTACAAGGACTTGTGTAGGTTCTCGTCGTGTTTGACCAGAGCGGCAGAGGTTTCAATTGCTGCAGTGTCTAAAATAAGTAACAGATACTATTATGCTTGGAGAATCACCAAGGGGCATACGTATTTGCTTAAGACAATCACAACTATGCAATTTTATCACGATAATTATTCGAAGGCTGGCAATTTATGCGTGCCGTTATTTACCCTTGAGCAGATGGAAGAAATGATTGATATTTGTGAACGAATGCTTTTGAAATTGGGTAAGGTCAAGTCGGAGTCATCCAAGTTCTGTGAAACCATACAGCCGCCACTTAGCAGCGATGGTTCCTCCAAAGGTGAATCACCCCCGAATAAGATAAATTCCAATGGAGGATCGTTGTCTGTTGGTAGCACCGATGCATCAAGCGCCACCAGTATTAAAGAAAAGCAACAGCAGAACATATCGCTTGAAAACGTGAATAATGCAGAGATTGATAAGTTGTGGTTTCAGATGTTGGCAATGAAGTATGATGGAAAGAATTTCGATGAGAATGCCATATTGCAACAACCAGATGGTAGAAGACAAAGCAACAATTTTCCAGGTTTAATACCAGGTAGTCCTGGTTGGAATGGTACAGCTACTGGTAGTAACGGTGCTGGAATTGGCAATAGTGGAGGCTTGCCTATAGGCGCTACTTCTAGCGCTGCAAATTCGCCTTATGGGTCAGGAATTGAATTCCCTATGCTTGGAGTAGACTTCGACAGACTTGGGTTTGATGCTGAACAGGCCAACCAATTTGATATTTTCAGTGAGTTACCGTTTGATAGGGTGTTCAAGAGAGACGACAAGTAAGAGTATATAATGCAGTATAGTAGAGATAGACGATATATTATGACAAGTGGAGACAGGTCTATTTTAGGATACGAATAGCATAATCGAATAATGTAATTTAGTAGTTCTAGGCTTATAATATTAAGGTTACTTGGTACAGACATGACTTAACCTGCACTAGGATGGCCAACACCTTTAGTCATGACTTACTCCAGATTCGGGGACTACATTTTATTCCGGGATGATTCATGGCGTAAAAGTGGCATATGCAATAGGGTGAGGGGCTGAGTTTGGCCACATTACCCCGGTGTTTTGCTGTACAATCTAGACCTTATGCTTATTTCTACAGCTCTACAATTGCACTTACTGTGAGAGTTGCCAGCAATATTACCAGCTGTTTGGTGGGTTTGAATTGCTGGGTGAAGTGCACATACACTAAAATACGTAGTACATTACTGACACGCTCTGAAGCTCTCAAATAAACGACCACAGACCGCGTAAACCATCTACGGGCGTCTCAAACAATCTCATATTGTACAGCCATCGTGCCGACTCCCGATCACTCTCCGAAGTTCCCATCTGACTTTGGCCCGCAAATGTTTCCCTGCGCGGATAATGTCCGGGGATTTCCATTTTGGGATGAACTGCCGTTAGTAATCAATTTCATCGTCCTGGTACTATTCACCTAGTAATACCCACCACAAAATAATGGTCAAAAAATAGCAAAGTTGATCGGGTCATCCTTGTCACAACTACAAAAGTATTAAACCACGAACGGCTGCTTATGGCAGGGGCTTGGTGTGATATCTGCAGAACCACTCTTTATTAGTGCAGAGAGGAGAAAAATCCTTTTGACTCCACCGGTAACACTGCTGATTATAAAAACACACGTATACACGAGCCGAATCCCGCCGGAAATAGGCGTATCCCATACTATAACCACTGGCCTTTCACGCCGCTCGCAAAAAAACCGGAAAATTCTACTACCATCTGTCCACAATGTCAGAAGCAGGTATAGTTAAGAAACGGAACAAAGCTACTTTGGTCTGTACCAACTGCAAAAAGAAGAAAATCAAGTGCAACCGACGCCAACCGTGTTCGTCATGTATACGGCTGAACACAGGATACCTGTGTACGTATGAAACGAAATGGAGACCAGTATCGTTTGACATGAACAATGGTGGGCTGTATGCCCTGTCCCATCCAGACGACATGGATCTAGAAGGAACAGAGTCTAATCCTCTACACGATGAGCTTGTCCGACTTAGACGCAAACTCAACAGTTTAGAAGCCAGTTTTTTGGTGAATCGAAGCGGGTCAGGGGCCTCGTCGGAGGGAGCTGGAAAACAGGACAAGAGTTACCACAACATAGCTGGTGCCAATTCTCACAAAATGGAGACTGATATGGGGCTCAACAGTGCACCAACACCACTACCGCCATTGGACTTTGGACTGGTGAGTTTATCCCCCCAACTGCTTGAGCATGTGTCCAATACTCCAAATCCAATCGTGGGGGATGAAGAAACAGTCAACTTCTACGATGGCTACACTTCCATACAAGTCAAGGGTAACATAAGGCGATTCAACTTTGGTCCTTTATCATGGGCGTCTCTTATGCGGAAGGATGCGTGGCTCAACTTGATGTGGAAACACAACGAGGCACAGAGTATCAGTGAATGTCTCTTCACCCAGCGGCCTCCCCAGTTAAACCAGGAGAATATGAATGTCTACACTGCAGAAAGTGATCCCAGTGAGAGTTCTGTGAAAAGTTTCAAGAAAAGAACCCTTGAAAACGATGGTTACACAGAGTTGGTGCCGTACAAGTATCTTGTGAAAAACTCGAAAGCAGGATCGTCTGTCAATGTGAGCACATTCACATTAGCGAAAACTCTCTTTGAGGGCCGTATCAACCCTGAATTGCAGTTGATTGAAAAGATCAAAATGATCATGCCCAAAAAGAAGGTGTTGTGGAGTTTGGTGGACCGTTATTTCAAGCTGTTGTACCCACATTTCCCTTTTCTTGACGAGTACGACTTCAAGAAGGAGTTGTCCAAGATCATTGGACCCATCTCATACGAGGATGAGCCGTTTGGAAAGATCAAAATTGCTAGGAAGATGGATTTGGCCTACATGTCTATATGCTTGATATTACTCCGATTGACATACCTATCACTATTTAACAATAGAAACTGTGTGAATGCTCATATTATGGACCACGCTTCTGAGGACTCCATAGAGAAGTATTTGTTCAATAATCCTATAAACTTGGTCGTAGTGGAGGTGGCCAAGTCGTGCATCGAATGCTTCCAATTTGTCAGAAAATCCAACTTGACCGTGTTCCAGGCAGTCCTTTTTTTGAGATTGTACACAATGCATGCTCCAGAGGAAGGCGATGGTGCTGATGGTGGTGACTCGCAGGTGGTCACTGCCATGTTGGTGCAAATGGCGTTTTCATTGGGCCTTAACCGCGAGC
Organism: Scheffersomyces lignicola; assembly: GCA_030578435.1. Classification (NCBI taxonomy): domain Eukaryota; kingdom Fungi; phylum Ascomycota; class Pichiomycetes; order Serinales; family Debaryomycetaceae; genus Scheffersomyces; species Scheffersomyces lignicola. The sequence goes on along the minus strand of JAJMRV010000044.1, from coordinate 2,927 downwards.
CGGACAAGTTCGACGTGCTAAACGACGAAAAGATCAACCATCTAGGCAGGAAAATATGGCACTATCTATTACGTTCTGATTTGATACACTGCTACAGTGTAGGAAATCCTACCACGATTGACATGACGCACTTTGATGTGTTAAGCCCGTATTTGACGGAAAAGAATAGCAACATATCCGATGTAAACTTGGAAATGGCCGTGGTCGAGTCGTTTTCTTATCTGACAAACAAGTTGTTTCCGTTACGGGTAGTGCTAGAGATGGTGTTGGATATGAATCATGGCACCCCAATCAACAGATTGAATCGATGCTTGTATCAGCTAGAAGTAATCGCAACCGAGACATTCCATGTGCTACAGAACGATGATGTCATCAAACAGGTCCCAGCTGTAGCTCACTTTTTTGATGTGGCCAAGAGCAAGATCTACTTGTCAGTGAAGTCTTCCCTCACCACCTTGTACTACCATCTATACTTGCACTACGAGAAGATCTACAACTGTGAGCTCTCGTTCTTCTATTTGAAGAAGATGTATTTGATTGTACTTCATGACATTGCACCATACATATTCGAGATCCTCTATGGCAGATTCAGTGCAGACGGGTTCATCTTGAATCCCGTTTTGGAATTGGCGTTGCACAAGGCAAACCAGATGAATTTGTCCAGTGTGGCCAGAATCAACTATCTCAAGAATTCGATGGAGCAAAAAGCAGACCACGCTACCAAATTGGCTACGGACTCGTCATACAAAGCCAATTTCCAGCGCATACTGAGTTTGTCTGATAACGTGAAAAAAGCAGGTGAGTTGTTGACTTTTGTATTCGAAAAGCTATCTACACGATACTACTACGCCTGGAGATTGTACAAGGCCCATGCACAATTATTCAAATACCTATCCACCACCGCCTTCTACAACAGTCACATTCCTGGATTGAAGAAGATACGTGCGTTCCAGTTTTCTGCAGGCCAGCTAGACGAACTCAACAATATTATTCATAGCTTCGCCAAGACGGTGTCTAAATCGGTGTTCTACAGTGACCATTATGAGAAGAAGCCGGTAATGGCGCTGACTCAGTCTCGTCCTGTCAAGAAAGAACCAAAATACACAAACGATACCGTGTTGAATAACATCAACTACAATCCTGCAGTGTTGGTCAACACCTCAAGCACTAATACCGGGAAGTCACCCACTGTTAGTGTTGGTTCTGATACCATCACTCCTCACTCCTCGGTAGAGTCGCCACCACAAAAAGCAAACATCACCAACAACGAGTATATTGATCAGATGTGGATGCTGGTGATGTCAATGAAATTCGACCCGTTGGATCTGTATCCTGGTTTCCCTGTGAACGTGGATGACAATGATCTCAATAAAGTCATTCCTGGGACAGAAACGATTACGCCTAATTCCAGTATTTCTGCATCAGGTGTAGGCTCCGTGACCAATAGTAGTAACAGCAATAATAACAATAATACTGGATATGGTCAGCCTGTTGGTGGTAATGTGGTAATTCCCAGCAGTAATGGTGCGAATGTATACAACATGAACGGCCCTGGTTTTCCTACCAATAACAATACCAATAATAGCTTGCCACAACATCTGGGACTCACACCCTTCTACGGCAATGAACCTACACTACCATATTCCAATGAATTTGATCTCGTAAACTCGTACATATTGGACCAAGTGTTGTGATGGTCAAAAAGGACATATATATCTATAACTATGCTGTCTCCTCACTTTTTTGCAAATGTGAGTAAGGTGTTGGGGCCAAACTTGGTAGTCATGTCTGTATTCTCCGGATCCGTGAGTCGCTCGAGACATTTGGTAGAGCTTGTGGTAGATTCAAACTCAATAAACGACAAATCTCTCACTTTCACGTATCTGGTGTTGACAAAACCGTCATACTGCTTGAAGAACTGCGTCAACTCTTCGTTGGTGATATCCTTAGCTTCTATCTTCTGCAATATGAGGATCTTGTTGGGGGCCAAATTCTTGAACGAGTTTTTGAGCTTGATGCTCTGACTTCTGCTAAGTACAGCTTGCACTTTCTTTTTGAATATCTCGTCCCGCGTCAGCTGGTCGCGAACCTTCTGTTGCTTTCTTTTCTCGACAACATTGTGATCTTTCAAGACCTGCAAACTGAAATTGTCACTGTTGGTTCTGGCATATTGCACACTTATCTGTTTGTCGAACAACTTATACGACTGTAGTGCACTCACTGCTGCCTTGGCTGATTCGATGTGGTCATAGGTGATGAACGCCTGGCCCTTCATACGAATGTTTTGGTGGGCCGTGATCTGGATAACGGTACCGTAGCGACCAAACACGGACTCCAACGACGTCTTGAGCTTGGAAACCGACACTTTGTCATTGAGGTTGTTGACGTAGAGCGTTTCACGCGGCGTTGGGGCTGAGACTGCGTCCGCTTCTATGTCAGACATGCTGTGGCTGTGTGTGCAGGTGGTCTAAGCAGTGTCTCCATTGACCAGGCCATGTTTAAAGCGCAGACCACATAAAACGTGATATGGGTAACGTGATATACACGTGCACATCATGTGATAAATGTAGCGTGTCTCCAGTGTTAAAGCGTTTAGGCTTTCCTGTATAGGGTAATGGGTTTTACGCGGTACCAATATTCTACTGTAAATATATTATCTAACTAATAGTGTAGATGTTATATCACCTTTGTCCCGTACTTCATATATAAAAATTATATAAATTGTTGGGCGTAGAACCCTCATTATATAGTGACGATAATAATCACAATAATAATAGACTGCAAAATTTCATCGTCTGTATTATTTCCGGGTAATATCAATATACCTAATCGGTCTTATTTCTTAACACTTCCTTTGATTTCGGTATCATAGTTATTATATCGCAATCACCTTCAATGGGAATATGATCGATTAATCTTGCGTCGTT
>JAJMRV010000043.1:0-77574 GCA_030578435.1 Scheffersomyces lignicola | reverse complement strand
GGGGGGGGGGGGGGGGGGGGGGGGGGGGGGGGGGGGGGGGGGGGGGGGGGGGGGGGGGGGGGGTGGCGGCGGCGGCGTGGTGCTGGGCGCTGGCGCTGGTGGTGGTGGTGGATGGACGTGAGATCTGGAAGAAAAAGTTTTACAAGACACACAAATTTTTTTGTAGTGACTTTTCTTTTTTTGGCACAAAAGTGTCTGCAGTATGGGGACACTGGCACACGGTGGGCGCCGGAAACGGGGGGCGGGGCGGCCGGTGGGGGCGGTGGGGGTGTCGGTGTCGGCAGCGGCGTGGGCGGTGTCGGCGGCGGTGTCGGCGGCGGCGTGGCCCGGGTGTCTGTCTGTTGCACGGGTGTGTCTGTCTGCTGCACGGGCGTGTCTGTGCCACAGGCAATGGTGCAAAAAAACCACTGGCAAAAAAGGCACTGGCGGGGCGGAGGAAAGTGGGGGCGTGCGCGGCCGAGAAAGCAGGGGGGCGGCGCTGGGGTCGTGTGCGGCGGGCGGCGGGTGTGGTGCTGGGGGGTGGTCTCAATTGGGCCGGCAGTGGGGCAGACTGGGTGGTCTTTATACCTCCCCCGGTGAAAAATGGCACTGGCACAAAACAGAAAATCTTTGTGCGGTGCGCAAAGCAAAAAGAAATTTTATTTTAAACCCGACCACATTTATTTTCTGTGTGTGATAAGACTCCGATACCGCACGCAGTCGTGCCTGGTGGAACAGTGCCTCCGCCAAATGTGGAGGCCGGTACAGGTGTGTGTGCGTATGGGTCCATTGTGCTGCGGGTGTCCGTATTGGGGTGCGCCTTTGGCCTGAAACTCGACTGGCTCAGTTCGGCGAAACTCCCCTCTCACTCACCACTGTGCTGCTGCTTTGCACTGTGCTTACGCTATAGCTCTGTACGGTCTCCGCTCACTCTGTGTACTCCACTCTCTACACTCTACACTCTACACACTTTGCTCTACTTTCTCTGCTCTACTTTCTATGCTCACTCTGTACTCACTCTGTACTCACTCTGTACATCCTCCTCACACCACTCCCGACCTCCTCCTTATCTCGATGACTCCTTCGTAGGTACTTCCTAGCACGGTCACCGCCCTCTCCTGCTGGCTTCCCCACCTATACCAAAACAGAAATTTTTCTCAATTTAAGCTTCAGCAAATTCTCCGCTAAAGGGTTTCTTTGTTCTGTAAAAAAATACGGAAAAAAATAAACAGTGAAAATTTTTCACCCATGATCATACCAGTGTGGTTTTTCCATCTACGGTCAATTCTCAATTGTTCTTGAAACCACGGTCTTCATGCAGCCATAGCATGTGGCTAATTGCTTGCTTATCGCCACCAATGGCCACCTTCTTATTGGTCTTATCTTGTTTTTGTTGTGTCCTGCTCGTGCCCTATCATTGGCTGCGATGATTCATTTTTTTTTTCTCTATGTCTTTTTTTTTTTATTGTTTGATTTGTGAATCATCCCCTGTATATAATCCATTTTACCCCATACCTGACAGCATAATACTGTACAATTCTTATCTTCCGTATACCAGTTATGCGTATCGCGCCTATTTCTGTGTAACAATAGCCCGGCCGGTGTGGCCTGTTTTGCTTGCACTCCTGTCTCCCTATCTCTTGCTATCTGTGCATCAATAGTTGTGCATGTCACTGTGCATCATGTGGCAAGTAGTCTATTCCTTCCCCTGTTGATGTGGCCAATCTTCGCAACACTTCCCAAGACTTTCCGTACCGGAAACATTGTGAATTTCGACCTAAACGAAGATGTAACACTAAGACAAACAATGCTTTACGGGCAATTAAACTTTTTCCCGATCAAACAACCTAATTCTAGAAGACTTCTAGAATTTCTCTACAGAGCCTATGACATATGACTACTGGATTCTCGTTTTAAGGTATTAAGAAATAAAACGACATCCAGCGAAAGAGGACCGGAACAATACATATTCTAGAATACTTCCATTACCGTTACTATAGAAAATACTTCGCAGACGTTTCTTTTACTTCCATTTATCATTACATAATTACATTTGCGCGGTACGTTGTCATCCAATTGGTATTATTCATCGATTAAAACTGCCACACCAGGCCCGCAATATTTGCATAGTCATATCGATCCAATAATAATCACTCGGTTCAGTATGACTAACTAAATTAGTTCCAAGACCACATAACCCCCAACTAAGACAATGCTTATCTTGAAATTCTCTCGTGCATATTACGTGATACATGCAGTGTGCTGACTGTCATTGGAACACACACCCTCCTAAATTGGTACAATAGGGGGGAAGGACTGCTTCTGTCACAAGGTAGTTGAAAATTTTTCAGCTAGTGAAAAATTTGCATTATTTTATTACGGTTGGCACAACAATGGAGAGAAAAAATTTTTAGCCTCCGTTTACGAAATTAAAGTTTCCGTAAACGGCGGAGCAGCGTGGAAAAAAAGGTCCGAATCTCAGATGTTTCCAGAAGCACTTCTCAATTTAGTATAGAACACATTACGGAGGGGTGACTAACAGCTTATAAATGCCCATATCTGATAAAATTCATCGGCCAATTACATCATCGAGTCGATGCTATCGTGAATTATGACTCTACATTAGCTGCGGGATGATAGCGCTTATTGTTTACAGCAGCACTCCAATCAAACTTTTATTATTTTCTCTATGCATTCTTCTAAAACTGTTGAGAAACTATAATAGAAAATCCTCAATGTCGATTTCATCAAAAATATCGAATACTGGCCGGAATTCCTTCCATGCCTTGTACTTAGGAGCGTAAATATCCCATTCGCGGATCTCTAACTTGAGTTCTCTGATTAGACTTAAATTGCCGATATTATTAATCTGAACCAAATCTTGAAGTAAATCTCTCAAGTTCCATGCTAGCTCGTATAAATTGAGTGTTGGTTGGACTACGGAGGTTGTGCTCGTGGTCACTGCACCTGTTACTACTGTGGTGGTTGAGAGCGATGTTGACGATCCCACTGACGTAGATCTTTGCTGTGGCTGTGCATTTGGCTGTTGTAAAGGTGGAGTTGCAATTGACTTTGGAGAACTGGCTGCCACAGCATGCTCCTCGTGCTCATGGTACAACGGTTGACCCATCATTAAGCTGGTTGTCTCTAAACTGTGTTTGACTGCCATCTTGTATATATCTTCGTTTCCATAAATTTTGCAGTGTCCACCTGATGTAATGGTTCCCATGCATTTGTCACTTAGATGGTACAAGAGCTTATAGTCTTGGTTGTATCCCATGTTTTTCATGATGATTAGAACTTTGATAAGTTTGACTATGAATCTTGGGATATCATTGCTATTCTCAGTCACGAACAAGTCCCGATATATATTTGGATGATGGAAACTTGCTCCTAACGATGAATATAATGGAATGAACTGATCGTTGATTGCTCCACTTAGTGTGATCTTCACGTTTTTGGCCACTAGTACTCTCAATGACTCTATGAACTTCTTGGATACCGCAGTAGAAGGATTCTGAAAGTCAAACAACTCTCGAATGATTTCATTCTCAAATGGAGTATATGCACGAATGACGAGCTTAGAATCAAGACCCTTGTATGGTCCTAGGATTACCCCGCTCATACTTAATACTCCAATTTTCTTGAGTGAGCTGGGAGTTAGTTGTGGATGCTTTTCAAGCATTCTACTAAGCAACCTTACGGCCACTGGGGTGCCTTGGCCATGGCTTACAAAAAATATGAAATCGCATGATTCTAAAAGTAAAATCCAGTTCTCGATTAGTACCATTAACTTTTCAACGCGGTCTTCGATCTTACCTTCGCCTTCCAATGCTATTGTTGTAATTTCAACCTTGCATGATATTTCATCCTCCAACCATTGCCGTATGCTCTTAGATGCCTCATTCACATATTTTATGGAATTTCCAGTAGACTGCCCAATGAGTGTTCTCACCAATTTTATCGGAAGAAACCCGTGTATCCCAATGACAACAACCTTTTTGATTTGTAATCTCCTTTTAATTATATCTCGTGGCTTCTTTTTGTACAAATGCTTTTCGCTCGACTTCATTAACAAATCCAGTACGAAGAGACGAGCCTTCGTTCTTAATGTTATAGTACGGAAGTTCATGTCAATGGAGGGCAAGACTTGATTCTTCTTGGTCACTTTTGCCATCGCTAGCTGTTGGGTTTGGGCCGGGATTTCATTGCCGATTTTACTTTGTGCTGCTGATGGAGTCGATATTGACCCATTCTGCGTTGGCTGTGCTAGGCTCGTAGGAGTCGGAGAGCGGTTTACCAAGGTTCTTTCCTGAACCTCGTTTGGCAACAAAGGGCGCTTTCTGGATCTGTACTTGACCGGCTCTCTTTCGGTCATGGTATCGCTAACTGCCAACTCGAGTTCTCTGATCCCTCCTTCCTGCGAGTTGACGTCTATGTTGGTGCATTTGATAGCGTAATGCGACGACTCTTTGGAGTTTTCTATAGCGCTCTTGGCAGATTTGTACAACTCTGAATTGTGTATGTCTTCGTCGTCGTCCTCTTCGTTTGCCGCTGTACTTCCCCACAAAGTAGGCATTGCAAACCAGCTGAACCAGCCTGTTGCTGCCGGTACTGCGTTAGGGTTGGGAGCCAGCAACAATGGAGTCAATTCACTGGTCTGTGGTTTAGTCGCTTCAGCCTGCATCAGATCGGCAGCAAGTTTGGCACTATTCTGATCCGCTATTACTTGCGGCGTTTTCTGGGGTGGTGGCGAAATAGAAGGTGTGGTTCTGCGTGGATTCAGGGCGATGGAACCGGCAGGCGATATGGACATGGTTTTGGATTTTATTGTAGGGGGCTTTGCAAACGACAACGATCTCAGCGGATTGGAATTGGTCGAAGAGGACTCCTTTCTGGGAAATAGTGGTACGGCCTGGTTTGAGTTGCCTTCATGCGGAACGCTGGATCCGTCGTTAAGCGTGCTTCGATTGTACACATACGACACAACAGAACTGACGCGTCTATACTGTAGTGACCAGTCTACCCACGGCTCAATATCGTTCTCTGCCTGCGTGTCTGCGATATTGTTTGCGACTGGTTCTGTTTGCGCTGGTATTTCCGGAGAATCGAGGATGGCCGAGGTGTTCTGCTCCTCGCCATTTTCGTCCGCTTTTCCGTCACCCACTTCACCAGAAGCTGCTGGTTCCGGGGTGCTGTTCCACGTCAACCAATTCGGCCTGGGGGTGGAAAATGATGAAAATGATAGAGAAGTGGCCCAGATGGAAGTCTGCTGCGGCACGGGCTCTGTGGCTGCGGTGACTGGATTCTTTTTGGGCTGATCCTGCGGAAGCGACGTCTGAGAAGGGGTCCGCGGTACTGGCGGCGCGTTGATGTTGGTGTGGGAGGTTTCCGAGGACGCCTCTGTGATTGTGTCTAGGTCGTTTGGCACATTGGTGGTGTGCACCGGGACCGATTCGGCATCCGGGACACGCGTGGCAGCAGCACCGGTTTTGTCTGGCAGCAGCGACATTTCTGCCGGGGGACTGTGACGTTCTGAACGGTTGGTGGTGCAATTGCTGCAGTTGCTCTGGCTGGAATAAATGGCGTAGCGCAGAAATGGCGTGAAGATGCGCCGCTGGAACAGGCAAACTAACGAGGAAAGGGGCCACACACACTAAACCAAACCGTCCTGAAACATGCAACTGGCAGTCGGGGTGGCGATGGGGGGTGCTATGCTGTGTTTTAGTGTGGTCAAATGTATTGCACCGTACAAGTATACGATACGGGCCTTGTTTTGGTGGGGTGTGCATATAAATAAACCGGGTTATCACCAAATTCACCAGCGGTGGTATGGGTGGGCATTGCTCTGCCACGCGCACGACATGGACAACTGGGTGGCGGATATACGGAACTCGCTAGAGCAGCGGGACAAGTGCGAAAAAGCGGACGCGCCGTACCATCGGGCGTTTGCGGAGCTCAACGAGAAACTCCGGGCGTACCAGGAGGGAAACCTGGGGCCCCACGAAACACCGTTGCTGATGCTGAGCATAGAGGCGCAGACGTTGCTTAAAGAGCACGTGCGGTTGAAGCAGGAGAACCAGGAGTTGATCCACGGATTGAACCGGCAGACGTTCAACGCCGAGAGACTCGAGCAGGTGTTGAAGGACAGCCAGGCCGAAGTCCGCAAGCGGGACCGGCGCATAGACAAGTTGCTGGAAACGGTGGCCAATCTCAAGAGCGCCATCAGGGAGAAGGACACGCTAGTCAACGTGGCCAACGACGAGATTTTGTCCGGTGGCTTGGCGCTCCACCAGGCCAAAGAAGCCAACTACGGACTCCAGCAGAAGAACTTGGAGTTGGTGACTGCCAACGAGGAGCTCAAGATCAAGGTGTCGTCGCTCGAGAGTAACATTGGTTTGATGCAGGAGCGGCTCAGGAGCTTGTCTTCGGCGCATTATTGACGGTTTCCGGGCCGGTTTGTAGTGTACAGGAGTCTCTGGGTGTGTGGGGGTGAGTGTGATAGAGTAGTGATGGTAGCCGTGGCATTTCCGTGCTGCTGCAGAACTCAGATCTGTGTGGTTCTACAGTACTTAGTTCTACAGTACTTAGTTCAACAGTACTTCTACAGTACTTCTACAGTACTTCTACAGTACTTAGTTCTACAGTACTCACTTCTGCACTACTCACTTTTGTACTACAGTACTTCTACAGTACTACTTCTACAGTCTTGTACGTGACCTGGTTGTTAAATGCAGACGTTGCATCGTGATAGTATGTAAGAGACTCCACACAACCGACTTTATTCCGTCCGAAACGGTGGGACTCTGTCTCTACAATCACAAAACCCCAGTGCATCGTCCCACATCTCGTACTATCACTTCCGGACTTCCACAGCCATACTGGTCTGGTCTCTGCCTATTGTATTCTTTTTTGTGTTGCAGGTTCACAACCACTAACCCAAAATAGGCTATAGTCTCTGCATATACTACTACTACTACTTGCACTACAGCACCGCTTGACACATTATCGAAAATATCGATTTATTGTATATAAAAAGTGAGTATGAACATAATCATCGTGAAAAAAGAAAGCTGATCTCCTGGTAAAGACTGGTGGAATTCCGTTGCAACAGCAAAATCATAATGGTGATCTCATTTTTTTTTGCTGCAAAAGCAATCTATAAACCGCACCCATTTAATTCCAATTACTTGGAGTTGTCAAGCACGTATCTACCAACAATCTTACCTTGTTCCATCAATTCGTAAACTTCTGGCAACTGCGATAAGGTGACAATCTTGATAGGACACTTGATCAAACCTCTGGAGAAGAAATCAATGGCTTCGGCGGTATCAGCTCTGTTACCAACGTAAGAACCCTTGATAGAGATGGACTTAACAACAGCGTCGAAGACAGGAGCGACAACCTTGGCACCGGCTGGCAAACCAACCAAAACAACGGTACCGGTAGATCTGACGTAATCCACGGATTGTGCAATGGCCTTTTCTGAAACAGAAACGTTGATAGCAGCATGGGCACCACCGTCGGTGGCCTTTTGCACTTCAGCGACAATGTCCTTGGACTTTGTAAAGTCAACGTAGGCTTCAGCACCCAAGGATTTGACAAATTCACCCTTTTCATCACCACCATCAATAGCAATCACTCTTAAACCCATAGCGGTTGCGTATTGGATGGCCAAAGAACCCAATCCACCACCAGCACCGGAAATGGCAACCCATTGACCGGGTTTGGCACCAGCGGTCTTCAAGGCTTTGTAGACAGTGACACCAGCACACAAAATAGGGGCAACTTCGGCCAAGTCGGTACCCTTTGGAATTCTGGCGGCTTGCACTGCATCAGCAGTAGCGTATTGTTGGAAAGAACCATCGTGCGTGTAACCAGACAAGTCGGCCTTGGCACAGTTTGGTTCGTTGGTGTTTTGGCAGAATTCACAGCTCAAACACGAACCGTTCAACCACTTAATACCAGCATAGTCACCAATTTCCCAACCAGTGACGTTGGAACCGAGAGCAACAACTACACCGGCACCTTCGTGACCACCCACCAAGGGCAATTTAGTGGCCAATGGCCAGTCACCCTTCCAGGCGTGTAAATCAGTGTGACACACACCCGAGTATTTAACGTTGATTAAAATTTCATTTGGCTTGGGGGTTGGCACTGGGATATCCTTGTAAATCAAGGGACCACCGTTGGTTTCAAAGACCACAGCCTTTTGCGTCTTTGGAATTTCAGGCATGCTACTTTTTGTTTTTTGTTTCTTGTACTTCAATTTGGATCAATTGATAATTGACTTGGAGAGTGAAGTGAGAAAAAGAAGAGGGAAATAGATAAAATGAAATTGGAATTTTACCAGTGAATTGGCACTCTTTAAATAATAGCGAAAGTTGGAAAACTCGATTGTTCACCCTTCCTCCGTTCTTAATTAGACAAAATAATAATTGCAACATATGTTACACACAGTACGCACATATGGTTGTCTCCCCTCCCTACAATGTGGTCCGCTTGCACCTCGTGATTAAACGACCACCCATCGGGCAGGGAATCATGTGTTTTGCGACCAAGGATATTCCCCCGGAAGTTGAGTTCCGGTGCGATAACCCCCGGATTTCGTCCACCTCACATTGCATTTTGCAGACCACTAGATCTACTGCCCCACCATGGGCTCCCCACTAACGTTGCAATAGGAGCTGCATCAGATGCAGGTGCATGTAGTGGTGCTAACTCGCATTAGCTGGCTAGCTTGGTACAATATTCGAGACCACTTTGCCTTGTTCCCAAACATGTGCCGGTTAATTTGAACACTGCCAATTTTTCTTCATATTACACTACAATACAATACAGTACGTGGGTTCGACATCCGAGGGTGTCGATGGTACTGACCGTAATTCGCTCACACCGGAAATGTGGTATCAGATGATATCCCTCATAAGGTTATACCCACAATGAGATATGCACTTATGATGAATTCCAAATCAGCTGAGTTGCGCGCACCACATCATGCGCTAAACTCCATTTTTACGGCCCATCTGGTCACGTAAGCGCATGGCGTCATCAACTATGTGCAGGCATGTCATTTTCCGACTCAGTTTATTTTTAATAGGGGAAATAATAATTCGCACCCGGTTATGGGCCCCCACTAGTGAACGGGCTTTTACATTCTATTCACTCTATAGAATCATCAGATTTTTTGACGAGATGGTTACAATACACCACAATGTCACCGTTGCGCCTGCTGTCCCAGTGAAAGTAACTGTTGAAAAAACGCTGGCACTCATGGTATGACGAGCCGTTGAGGTATTTGTTCATGAATGGCACCTCCGGCTCAAATACAACCAAGTGCGTGGGCCACTGGTGGGTCTTGGATGGATCCACTTGGTCCATCGCCGGCAAATTCGTCTCTAGATACTGAACGCGGTTGTCGTAAAATTGGTCGGATTCATCACGATAAGCTCGAATCTCGTCTGCAGTAATTGACTCGCCTAAATGCAAAGGAGGCTCGCAGGTCAAAAACCAGGAGTGGTTGCCCAAATAGGCATTGTGGATGTGACTCTGCCATGGGGTCGAGTGACAAGGTGTCAAAAATCCGATCGACTCGACGTTTGGATCCCCATTAAGGTATTTGATCACGTCGATTGCCCCTCTTTCGTGGATCTGACTGAAAAATATGGAGATTAGGACGTTGATCACAGCTATTGTCGTAATTATACCGTAGACTTTGTTCTTGCGTCCCGTTGTAATTAAACTTTTGACCGAATAAGAGCATAACACGAGAAATATCGGCTGCAAAGGGAATATAAATCTAAACTCCTTGTGGTCGATGAATGAGAACACTGCCGTCATAAACACGGCTACCTGGCTTAACACGCTTCTATAGTGGCCCATCCATATTACCGAATACAATAAAAACGGCAAATACGTCATTAGTAGCAACGGTATTGTCTGGAATATATAAAAGTGCCATGGTGCTACCCCGTAGAATATTGACAAGTTTTTGACCACGTTAAATTGAACAAAATTGTACCATGGAAAAGTTACAACTCCGTAAAACTTGTAGTCTAAGGCTATACTGAGCCCAACCACAGCTGTAGTAATCCCAATGAACGTTATACCAAGTGCTACCAATTGCGACAACTTGCCCTTAAAGTGGATCAAATAATTCCCTCCCAAATAGGCCCATATTAGTCCATTGGTTGGTCTTGTTATGATACTCGTAACTGCAAAGGCAAACGATAAACCGCAACGCCCGTAGTCTAATTTGGAATCCCAGGGCCAGAACAGAAGTCCTAATATTGTTAGCACCGTTTCGAAGCTATTTGAAAATGACCGGGTGATAATGTACCAATTGAATGGGTTTAATATCAGCAATACCAACGTTATCCGCGCCAAAGTCTCATCCCCGGTATATATTCTACTGAATCTGTACAAATTCACCTCTCCAATGGTAGCCAAAATCGCTCCTATCACCTTTGGTACTGCTGTTATCGTGTTCACATCACCACCAATGAGAGCTGCGAATTTGTAGCCCAACACATATAGCCATGGGTGGATTGAAGATCGCAAGTGTTCCCTCCACTCCCATGTGATGTAGCCATATCCGTACACATAGACATGGGCCGGTTCTAGCGACTGGTAGTACTCATCTGCCTGAAAGAAGGTCCTGTTTGTTAACGCGTTGATTAAGCGAATTCCGAACACGATTGTATACAACCACACCATTGGTAACGGCTGGGATTCACCTTTTTGTTTGGTGTCTGTGGCATTATGTGATTCTTCTTTCCGTTTCTTCTGTCGCAGACGATTTCGTAGACTGCTCATGATGGTGGTGTGCTGAGTATTCGTAGCACTGATGTCTGATGGTGAAAAATTAGAGAAAAAGTTACACCAAATGTACCCCATATTATTCCACTAGAACACCACCTATGTCCAATGACATCATACGAACACAGTTGGAGGCGTGTATGCACCTCATAGAAAGCATTCATTTAGATGCATGTATCAGCAAGACACCCACTGCTAAGAAACTGTGTTTAGAAGCCGTGAAAATATTGAATTATATATCCAAGAAGGAGACAAATGAACAGGTGCTAAGGTTAGTCAACCAGCTCTCAAAATACGTCTTACTGTTGTATGAAAGACTCGATGGGAAAGGTACAAGCTTCAGTTACTTTGAGCGAGTAGAATGGATGAGTTCCAAAATTGGCCCAGATCAATTCACTTATCCTGTGATTGAGTTTAGTGAAGGTTTCACTTCTGCAGACCAAATATTCATTCCCCGAACAGAATATACAGACACAGATCCCGTTATCAAACTGCTGCCTTTAAACAATGGTTTCGAAAAGGTCCAACTGTGTGACTGGTCTATTGGTCTTAACGATCTCACCACGTTGTATCAAGACTTATTGGATAACTGTTCCTTTGTATCGTCTTTGTTATCCATAGTCAGCATCCCTTCTGCCATAGACAGAGTAATAACTATAATCAGTCCACGTGCACAAAGTGAAAAATACAGAATAAGACTCAACTTCAATGGTGCTTGTCGTTTGGTCACCGTCGATAATGCACTTCCAAGACCATATAAGGGTAGAAAGCTTACTGTGACGTCGTCCAACAACCCAGGGCTTTACTGGCCCGCGTTGATTGAGAAGGCGTACTTGAAGACTATGGGAGAAGGATATGCATTTGGTGGTTCGAATATGGCCATAGATACCTTTATGCTCTCTGGTTGGGTTCCAGAGATAATGCCTATTCGAAATGGCATGAATATAGAGAAAATGAAAGAGCTCTGGCAACTACATACTGAAAATCGGGTTTTGTTGGGTGTGGGTACAGGAAATCTCAGCAAACAGCTCTCGAGTCAGTTGAACCTCATTCCGGGACATGACTACGTGGTGCATTCAGTGGCAGATAATGGATCTGTGATTGTGAAAAATCCCTGGATCGAGAACAATAATGAAGACAGAAGATTCATCGAGATCACAGACATAAACTACTTCAGTTATTTATATTGTAACTGGAAAATAGATGATTTGCTTCCTCTCAATGAAAGAGTGCACTTCATCGAACACAAACTTGACCCGTCCTTGTTCAACAGACCGCAGTATTCTTTCTACAATTCGTCAGACAAGAGTCAGGAAGCCTGGGTTTTCCTCGAAAGGCATCTTCCCATATCCAAAGAACCCAATTTGCTAAGTTTGACTGTATATGAAACGGTCAATGGCAACCGCGTGATTGTGCCGAATCAATACAAATGTGTCAATTCAACTAACAAAGACACAAACAACAGGCTAAAATTGGTCAAGTTGAAGTTAAGTCCCAAGACCTACTATACTGTGGTAGTTTTCACCAGTAATATTTCCAAATTCACTTTGTCTTTACTCAACAACTACTCTGGTTTGAAACTCACGAAGGCAGCATATCTATACAAGAGTTTGCTCCCATTGATTGAGGGATCCTGGGACCTGGAGAACTGCGGCGGTAACTGGTCGTTGTCGTCGTACATTGATAATCCGCAGTACAGCATAGAGGTGCAAAGAGAGACCGATATGATGCTCTCTGTGTTCTCCAAATTGAAAGACAAGGCCATCAATTTCCATCTATTTTACAGTGAGAGGCATATGAAGGACGAACCTTTGCGGTTGTTTGATAAATCTAAATTGCTTCTTAACGAGCATTATTCAGACGGATATCAGTTGTACAATTTCAAAAAGCTTCAACCAGGCTTCTACAAGCTAGTGGTATCCACTTACGATTACGGCATTACTGGGGATTTCAGCATCCTTCTCAACCATGATGATGTGGACCCAGACAACGTGCGTGTCGGTAAGATCTTTACTAATTTGGGTCTCTTCAACGTTAAGAGAACTGTAAGCTGGGAGGGTTCTAATCGGTTCAAGTTGAGGTTCACAGTTAATTCCTACAAGTCAAACATCACCGTGCATCTAAAATACATCAATGACGAATATAGTATGTACGATCTGCTGCAGAACTACAGGCCTGCTATCAGAGCATCTGTTTTCTGTGCTGACACGTCGGAGCCAGTGCAGATCAACGAGCAGTGGAGTGATTCGTTATATGGTGTATTTGTGGATTGCATGTTAGATAATGCGGGAGTGTATATTCTATTGGTGGAACGGTTTGAGGTGGGACAGGGGTATTGCATGGTGAGCATAGGTTCAGATAAGAAGGTCTCTCTACAGTTATAATGTTAATGTATTAATGTGTATTATGGAAGTACTGTTTTCGTAGTTTTTCGCAGTAATTTGGTACACCACGGTGCATACTAAATGCAATAAATTTTATACAGCAGTGTAACTCAACCACGTGAAAGCATTGTCCATAGCAGCCTATAGATGGTCGGTATAGAGTAATCACAAACATCACCAGAAAACCTGCTTTCATCCCGTGGTAGGAACGGGTGCCTATTATGGGCGATAAACTTGCGCACGTGACCTTCGCGGCCAGACAATACGTGTTGAAACGGATTTTTCACTGTATTCGGCCAAACCTCCACCATACCACCTAACCATAACCAACCAACGGGGCCGATATTCAACATTATAGACAACTGCAGCCATGTACGTGTCGCTATCCAAAGTTGCAGTGGTGTTTTTTGGTCTTTTTGCCTGGACAATGGCCGGCTTAACCAACCTGGAGATGCTTGACTTGGTTAAATCGCAGTCCAAGAAGGTGCTAGTCGTAAACGACAACAACTACGAACAATTGCTATACGGACAAAGAGACTTCCATCTCTTTCTCTTGATGACGTCAGAGTCGTCGCAAATAAACTGTGTGTTGTGTAAGGAGTTCCGGCCCGAGTTTCAGATCATAGCCAGCTCGTGGCTCCAGGACCACCCCCACGGCCTCAGCGAACAAGAGTTGGAGGATGTGTTTGAAGGTGGAATCGCAAAGAAAAATGTCTATTTTGCGGTTTCGGAGTTCACCGAGTCACGGAAATTGTTCAACTTGTTCCAGCTCAATTCCATTCCGAAGGTGTTCTACTTTGCGCCCACGGAAACCACCAGAAGACAGAATATTGTAGCGGAACTGGTGGAGTACCAGTTCTTTGTGGGTGACCAGAAGGATCTCATCCGGAACTTCTTGAAGGAGCACACGGGCCACACTTTCAACGTTTATGTTCCCGTGAATTACGTCCGGTTGTCGTTCAATATTTTTGCAACTGTTGCCATTTTGGCAATCGCCTTCCGGTTCCGCACCCAGATCCTGCGTGTCGCCAGCTCCTCCACTTTGTGGATGGTGTTGTCGCTCTCGGTAATAGTGATGTTTATCTCGGGGTACATGTTCAACCAAATCAGACAGACACCCTACGTGAAGCAGCTGGGTAGCCACACCGAGTACTTCACGCCAGGCCAGCAGAATCAGCTTGGAGTTGAGACGCAGATTGTTGGGTTCATCTACGGGTTCTTGGCCTTGCTTATTGTGGCATTGACACGGGTGCAGTTCCCCAATGCGGCAGTTGGGTTGATCTTCGTTTCTTTGATCAGTGTGGGGATCTTTGTTTTCTACAGCTTGCTTCTCACTGTGTTTGGTATCAAGGGCATGGGCTACCCATACCGGTTTATCAAGTTGTTCTAGACACGTACTACATAGCACCGCTACTTAGCATAGTATTACAGATTACAGCGTATGGAACGATTACTTGTGTAGAGTGTTACAGCTTGTGTTGCTGAGCCGCAACCATCTTGTTTGCTAACTTGCACTTCTGGTATACTTACGGTATGCTTATGGTGTACTTACGGTATACTCATGCTTATACTCATGCTTATACTCATGGTTACACTTCTGGTTACACTTCTGGTTACACTTACGCTTACACCTGCACCACTTGACATCTATTACAACACCCGGTTACACTCATATATTACACAATTCATACTATACACGTCTCTTACCATTACACGCTGCTACTGCTCCATGCGTTCTACCCGGTGCTCCACGCGGGTCAACGTCTTTGCAGTAGCACCCAACCGCTTTTCAAGATCCCGGATTCGTCCGAGATACTCTGACACTTTGTCGCCGCTCACTGTCCCCTCTTCCAACGCTATTTTACGAAACATTACGAGCCTTTCCTCTATGTACCGGAGCCTGGTTAGTAGAATAAGCTGTGACTGGTCTAGCAGCTCAAAATTGTCGCTGAGACTGTCTAGTGGGCCATTGAGAAGCGTGTGTGCCACCTCCTCTATGGGATGAAGATCGTAGTTGTCGTTTTCATCTCCACTGGCGTTCATAGCGGTTATTGTACAGTGGTGTAGCGTGTAAAGGTAGCATCGGTAGCAAGCGCTTATATCTGGGCCGATGTCACGTGACCACGTGCACGTGACTCTCTAATGTCATATGCTCGCAGACCGTCACTCTTCTTCACTACTACCGATCCAGGTACACCACTCAAACAAGCAAGAATTGGTTTGTTTTGTGTTGGTACGATGCTAGCGGTACCAGAACTAGCCAGCAATGAAGACCGCATCTTGTTTAGAGAGGTCCGGTCGCTCAAAGCGGGCCAGATTCACAGGTTTACTGTGCACTATACCCCGGAACACAGCGACACCGTGCCGATACCGGACAACTTATGGGTCAAGGTGAAAAATATCGAGCCAATGCCGCTACGAGCGGCGTATTTGGCGGGGCCCTACGTGCTATATGTTGATTGCAGGAGACACGACTACGATCCCAACCAGAAATGCTTCATCACGGCTGACCAACCAGTATTTGAACCACAGTTGCTACCCGGCCAGGCATTTTATGCCCAGCTTTCATGCCACACATTCAGAGAGTCGTATCTGTGGGTGGTGGATGTTATCTCACAGATCATTTTCAACAACACCATTGACGTTGATTTTGAGATTCTCGTGGGAACAAGCAAAAATATCCTCCACCAGGCTTCAATTCCAGAGAAAAAGGTGCTAAATGCAGATAAAGTGGGTTCTTTTATTTCTCTGTCCATCTTGAGCGTTTCGAACCAGGATACGCTTGACTTGTGGAACCTCCCAGTGCCCGATCCGCGTAAGCCGATCCATTTGGTGATTCTCACTCACGGTTTGCATTCCAATGTCAGTGCAGACATGTTCTATTTGAAAGAGCAGATAGACAGTGTGAAAGACGAAAACATCGTAGTGAAGGGTTATTTTGGAAATGTAGCCAAAACAGAGAGGGGTGTCAAGTACCTAGGCAGTAGAGTGGCCGAGTACATTGTGGATCTTGTCACCAATAACGAGAGCCTCAACAATGGTAAAGTGACTAAAATATCCTTTATAGGTCACTCATTGGGAGGATTAGTTCAAACAGTAGCCATTGCATATATTCAGGTCAATTTTCCTTGGTTTTTCCAGGATATAAAGCCCATCAACTTCATCACCATCGCTTCGCCTATGTTAGGTATAGTGAACGAGAATCCGGTATACGTGAAACTAGCGCTTCTGGCAGGGGTAGTAGGCAAGACAGGAAGGGATGTCAGCTTGAAGTACTTGGAAAACGGTTCCCAGCCTTTACTTCTTCTTCTTCCTACTGGCCCGACACATCACGTGCTTAAGCGGTTTATACGACGCACAGCGTATGCCAACGCAGTAAATGATGGAGTTGTTCCATTGAGAACTTCGTCATTACTATTTCTCGATTACAAGGAGCTACTTCAGATTATAAACTCACCAGAAAATAAAACAAATATATCACTGCCTTCCGCTACAGGAAAAGTGCCTAGTACAACTGCGATTAAGGGAGATTCATACGTGTTTCTGCCGGTGCAGGCATTCATGTCATATTTTTTGCCCCAAAAACAGGCAACTCAGTACCATCGGTTTCAAACTACTGATAAGTCCGAGGAAGAGGTTGCCTCAGAGTCGGAGAAGCCGGTTGCCGAAACTCTCGAAGACTTGCCCACTACTTCTATGCTTGAAACAGCTACTCTGTTGATTCTCCCTCCGCTTCCTTCAATGAAGTTTATCACAGATCCCGAATCACGCGAGAATGTGGTGATAATAGACAAAGTGTACCGGGAAGAGGATCTTCCACCGCATTCATCCGATACTGAGTGTTTGGAAGCGACAAAGAGCGAACAGTCACAGCCGATTAGCATTCGACAGCGTATTCTAAACACAATTGATTACGACGTAGAGCATTTGGAGGAAGATATCGCCAGAGAGTATCACAGAAATATGGACTGGCGCAAGGTAATAGTGAAGCTCCAGCCAGATGCTCATAACAATATCATAGTTAGACGTAGGTTTGCCAATGCCTATGGCTGGCCTGTGGTGGAACATATAGTAGCCAACCACTTTGGGCCTAGCAACTATGTCGAGGAGGAAGTTCTCCTGGTTAAGAATGTGGCGAAGGATTCACTTGATTCAGCAGTAGACTTAACACGAATCATATCTCGTGACTTGGTCAGCAGGCAGAATGATGAAATAGACCGGCAGTCCATAAACGAACTGGTGGAAGACCACTGGATCAATTCTAAGGACAATTCCGAGTCACTATTTGCTGTAGGTCCTACGGGCTTGTTGTCAGAGGTGAGCGAAATGGTGGGCAATCTACGGGACCTGTTTTACAACGGATTCAGAAGTGGAAATGAAGAGGAAACTAGAAACGTAGAAGAGGAAGCAGATGAATCTCAGGTGGTAGCAGAGTACGACAATGGAGCCGGCGATTTGGGGCTTGCCAAGCGGATCATGGGTGGTTTTCTATAGATATGTAATTAGTATACACATAGTATAGAGGTGAAATTACTGTAAATAAAAATTCCTGATTGAAATAGATATAGACACCACCGTTCAATCAGTATCCAATACTCTGCCACAAACGACCGCTCTATTAATGTAACATTTTCATTATAATCATTATATACAATCTATCTACATGAATCTACTCACCTTCTTCTATTTCTCCTTCCTCCCCTTCTTCCTCTTCTTCTTCCTCTCCCTCTTCCTCTTCTACAGGAAACAATTCACTTATCTTACCCAAAATGGCTTCACACTGCTCTTCATTGAATCTCAGGTCGCATTCTTCTACTAAGGAATACAATATAACCATGGAGCGTGGAAGTGCATTCATGATCTGTAACTTTTCTACTTTCATCAACTCGTACTGGTTTAAGAACAAACCCAAACTCTTAAAATTTTCAACGGTATCGATGTTGGTGGGCGGTCCATTCTTGACATATGAAAGCACATCTCTCGTGACCACCTCTAAGTTGACTCCACAGGCATCAAACCGCTTCTTATACTTACGTTTGTCCTTTTGCAATTCCTCTTCATCTTTCTCATCAAACACCCAGTTGTACTTCTTTTTGATTTCACTCAAGTGCTGCTGCACTTCAAAATTGGTCAAAAAGGACTCTCTTTCTACCAATATCTTCATGGCACTGGTAATATGGATCAGGTGTTCGGATGTAAAATGGTAGTTGTTAAATATGATATCCATCGCAGGAGACATTTTTTGTGTCGCACGAAGTCGTGCAATAGTGGTTTACTAGTAAACACTACAACGATCACAACAACAATCACAAGTCATAATTGCAGTAGTTGGTCAATGTCATATGACGAAGTTGATACTAGATCCAGCAGCCATAGCCTCCGAATTTCCCCAGGCTTCTGATGCAAATGTATACAGAGTAAGACTATTAGCACAAGTCGTAGAGTTTATAGAGCATGAATCGTGTTTAGTGTTAACCAGAATGGGCCATATTCCTGTCACAAGCGCGAAGGATAAAGGTGTGATACGCGTGGATGTAACAGAGGCAATGCCCATCAGCTATGATCTCACATACACTGGAGCACTAGTAAATGCAGAGGGATTCTACGATGGCCGGACCATCAATGTTTTCCATTGCTACAGTGTAAATGGAACCCACGTTATTCCGGAGGAGAACAAGACAGTTCTAAAAGAGATGACAGAAATGAAGAGCTTTGTGTAGGTCACATGTAGAGTAATGTAATGGTAATGATATTGTGTTGTGTTGTGTAGTGTAGTGTAGTGTAGTGTTGTAGAGCGCATATCCGACATTACGCCACGTCTATTCAACGTTATTAATTAGCTATCTATGAATCGCAGATTGTCTTTAGGACCGTCTTTTCTCAGAATTGAACTCAACGTCGAATACGTTGGAGTGGTGAAAAACTCGTCCCAGATTATCTCATTGGGAAGCTGGTGTATCATTTCGAACGCTTTTCTACCCTCCTTGGAGTTATAAGAACTGGAAAGAATAAGTGGGGACGAACCAGTAGAAATATTATTGGGACTAGCATGGTGCACAGGTGCAATACCGGCAACCACCATCGGAGCAGAATGTATGTTATCCAGTTGTGAGGCTATTATAGGAGTATTTGATAAGGAAGACAAAGGCTTGGAATTAACACCACTATTACGGCGTGAATTTGTGGAAATGGGCGACAAGTTATCCAACTCCTTAAAAAAAGTGTCCAAGTCGTACATGGGACCATTCATAGGCGTTAACAAGCTATCACCATGCTTTGCTGCAGTTTCAGCGTCATTTGCCGTTAACCACTCAAAAGTAGCTAACTGTGGCTGGATGTTGGACACGTTATCACCATGAGGATGATCAGCGTTGTCATTGCCTTTATCAGGAGTTTGGCTGATACTGTTTGCCACATGTCCTATTGCCTCGTTATCACTGACTGGAGTGGGCTGGTATCGGAATGGGTTCAAGTTGTGTTCATGGGGAGCCATTTGGCTCTTGTCACGATTTAAGATCTCCACCAACATAGACAAGTTGGAGTTGACGTTACCATTGTTGATTTTGAGTAAGCTCTCCTTGGAAATATTCATACTTCCTTGTACTACTTCGTTGTATCGCAATTTGAAGATAGCTCGAGTGAGATTTTGAAAGATCTCAATGCAATTGATAGCCGCTTCACATCGATCCACTAGTGAGTTTAGCACATTCAAGCATTCCGAGGTAACCTGCTTCATCTCAGTGAGGGTTGTTATGTGTCTGACTTCTTCGCTGTTGTAGATCGAATAGAGATAGGAAGTACCAGCCATAAACAAGTTATGCACTGCAGCCCAAGTATAATTGATGCTTTTTGTCTCACACAATTTGGAATAACACTTCATAAGTTCTTTTGCCGAGGTAAATACCTGGATGTAGTCTTTGGAGCTGAGTTTATAATTCTTGGGTGATAATCCATGGACCATCAACAAAGTATGGTGGTAGTTTAACCTGAAAAATTCGAGATTGAAGTTGCAGTTCATTTGCTTTGGCGAAGACGGACAAAGTGATTTCCAGGAAGATAACTTTGTTAGTATCAACGCCTTCCAGTCGCTGATGGATTTGTATTTGCCAGATAAGGGGTAATTTGTGTATAGTACTCTCTGCACCTCAGACTGGATCTGTCTGATTTTTATAATAGATAAGAATATCACTTTGTATGTAGGTGAATCATTTGTTAAAGTTGAATAGTCTGTCACGTACGAATTGTTCGGGATTATAAACGAATCGTCTAGCTCTGATAAGAAGGGAGTATTTATACTCTCATCCGGGATGCCCACAGGACGGTCCAAATAGAAACATATCTGGCGATCCACACAGTAAGTGCACCAGAACAACCGTCTTCTCTTATCTTTTGTAAACGAGTCCACGTTGTTGGCAGTATTGGTATTCAATTCGTTATGCAAGTCCAAGTCGACGCACATTCGTAGGGCGGAGCCCAAGATGTACCACACCCCTGGATTGGTTGGGCGCATGGTCGAGTATAGTGAATAAAGCAAGATTCCCAGTAACGATTCCAACTGATCGGCAGAACTGTATACATCATCAAAGTGCTTGTTGGCTGCTAACCTAAACGAGTCAGATATAGAAATGGGATACTGGAGATGGTTGACTGAGGAAGCTATTGCGAATATCAAGTTAAGAAAGTACAACCCCTTTCTATACTTTTTGGGCGGCACTATGCTGTTGGAAATAGACTTGACTTCTTCGTTGGAGATATTGGCGTTGGCTCTGCTTCCTAGCAAAGACTGAAACTCTTCCTTATACTTTTCAAACCAGGTCTGAGGCTCGTGTGAGTTGACGTTTTCAGTTTCAAAGAACTTGAAGTTTATTTCGGAGTGGTCATTGGCAAGCGATATCTCGGCATCATCGAACTTTCCGTAGATCGGAATAAAGTACTTCTTGATGAATTCTTCTCTGTGTAAAATGGGCATCTGACTGTTGGACTGAGCAAAGAAAATCAGGATAAAACGAAGGGCTGTGGTTTTAGGTGGTAGTATAGCAGGCAACCCATTCGAGCTCATGGCGGCTGCAGTAGACACGGAATTGCTGGCGTTTTTCCGTAATGCTATAGGGTTTTGAATGTTGCTTAGCGATTTCTTCTGCACTTTGAATGCGGTTGACATCAATCTAGAGAAGGATATTGTGGAGGGGCCATCTAAGGGCTCCAACTCAATCGAGTCTTTTATGATCGGTCTCTTGACATCCACATCACTGGTTATGCCTTTCTTGTCCTGGTGTTTGTGTAAGTCGTCCAAATTTGAGTAGTCTATTCCGTTTTCTTTGAGCTTCTGTTCTAGCACACGTATTCTCTCTTCTAAATGCACCACGTACGATCTAGGGATTTCGCGTCCCGTTAAAGGGTCTAGCCCAATACATTCCACTTTCAGCTTTTCACACTTGGAGCATTTGGGAAATCGCTGGTCACACTTTATCTTTTTGGCTCGGCATCGCTGGCATGCGGATATAGACCGAGATATGCCCACTATGGGCGATTGTGAGTCCTGTGAAGGCAAACTGATGGCTGAGGCTGATAACGCCGTGCTGCCGGCAGCTGCGAGATCGGGTTTTAAAACCGTACTTTGTGATGGGAGCGGAGTGCTTTGTTTTAATGACGGGTTATCATCATTTGCGGTGCCCTCTTGCTCCAACTTTCTTTTCTTGGATGCCATCGCTATAGCCGTGAATGTATCGGTTCTAAAGGTGAACCGTTTACGGAGATTACCGGATGTGTCTGGGCTAATACCGATGTCCTGGTATCGCTAGCAAAGTTTTATGTCCCTTTTCGGACGGTATCACTACACTGATACTACTGTATTGGTCCACTTACCTGTGCAGATACGACTCTAAGCTGGTGGCAGTAGATAATGTCAGTAATTTTTCAGTATGACTTGTTTTGATAAGAGATGCAGGAGCGTAATTTTTTTGCGACAAAACAGATTAAATACAATACTATAACAGTAAACTAACAAAAAGAAACAAAGGGAAGATAAATATTAGATAGACTTTTATGTGAGGTGCTTGACAGGCGCCGCTTCCAATTTGTACTTGCCCAGCAAGTTGGGGATGAACAACTCGTAGTCTGTAGTAGGCGCATTGAAGTCGCTGGCATCCTGTTCTACATGGATGGTGGTAACTAAACTGTTTTCCAACAACGGATACTTGATGTGTCTTTCGTCGGGCGTTTTGTCGGCCAAGTGGTTGGGGAGCACCGTCAACTTTTTGGTGCCATTGGCCTCTCCGTTGGCATGCCCGTTGGCCTCTCCGTTGGAAACTGGAGAGCTTTTCTCAGACTCTTCGAATTTGACGGGTTGAGGGTACTTTCTGATGGGCTCGGCGGTGTTGATGTCGTTCTTGTAGATGGACTGCTTGGCGATGATCAAGTCAGACCAATTTCTCTTGTTCAAGAACTGGACATTGGACCTCAACGCACCATTAGGCTCGTTCACAAAAATAGGAACCATATCTTCATCGGTGTCTCTGTTGTAGTGGTGGATTGACGATCTGGCATTCAAGAGCGAAGCCATGGCATCTGGAGGCGGTGTGTTGATAATGGCGGAACTGATGACGTTGAAAATCAATCTTGGATCGCTCTCTGGGAAATCCGTCACGTCCTTGTTCTCCTGCTCTCTATCATCACCAACAAGGCGATGGGCATTCAAATGGTGGTGGTACTTGGACTTTAACCTACCGATACAACACAAATGCACATCTCCCGATAAGATGGTAATTCTGACCCCGTGCAGAGCGCCAAACTCGATCAAATCCTGGATCAACTTGTTTCTTTCTCTCTTGTGGTGCTTGGAACACCAGTGATCGTTCAAGTCATCCAAAACCTCGACGTCACCATCAAACTCATTGACTAAACCCTGGTTCAACACACCCTTGTTGGCCAATGCTCTGATGGGTCTGAACAAGGTGGATGTCAATAACCATTCCAACCACACCAATCTGGGGTAGAAGATAGGGATCCCCAACATAACCAATAAGTGCTTGACATCTGGGGTCGACGTGATTTCCTTCTTCAATCTGTCAAAGATCACCGAGTAGGTGCTAGGTGTAATAACCTGCTTCAACTTTCTCTCGGTTCTGCAATCAAAACCCACCAAGGCAATTTCTTTACCCAATCTGGTGTAAACAGAGTGACTCTTTTCCTGGATAAATGGGCCGGGGGTTTTACCCAAAATCCAGCTTGGGTCGGATTCGTGTAGCTTTTCAGTTGGGCTGGTGTGGTGCTGGAAGATCATGTAGTACTTGTAGGCCATGTTACCGACGCTGGAGAACACTGGAGACTTCATGGTAGCATCGTGGTAAGAACCAAACCCATCAATGATGTCGTGGTCATCGTAGATGTTGATCAGCGGAATCTGCGACATGGTCAATGGGAATAGGGTCTGCAATGTCTTACCATTCTTCCCCTTCCAGAAACCCTTACCAAACCAGCCAAGGTAATGGGTCAAGTAGAACTCGCTGATTTCACTCAAGTACTTCTCGGTGGCAGGAATGGTGAATTTCTTGACGGGATTCCTCTCGGTCATCCACTTTTCCAAGTACTCCGAGTGCAACTTGATGGCGTCGGAGTAGATCTGGTCACCACCACCAAGCATCACGTGATAGTGGTTTACATCGTGTTTCTTGATCACATCCATCCAGAGCGAAGATGGGAACTGCGAGGCGTCTGTTCCCAACGAAAACCCGTTACACGAGAAGGAAATAACGTTCATGGACTCGTCCTTGGAGGGAATGAAGAACTGGAACGACTTCTTGAAGTTGTTGTTGATAAAGTACTTCACCTTCTGCTCGTACTCGATCAATTCGAGCTCAATTGAGTATCTGAAGAAGAGCAAGCCCTTTTCCTCGTAGAACTTCACGCCAGGAAACTCGCCTCCGGAGATAGCGCCCTGGGACTGCTCCGAGGCAGGACCAATCTTGTAGGTGACGGACGGAGCCGGGGCGTCGGCACTGTCCGATTTTATGACGAGCAACACCGAGCCGCGGTAGTTATTGCCCTTGTCCAAGGTGCTGGAAAGCTTCAAAATGGGACCACACCGGATATCCAAGTCTCCGCCAAAGAGCTCTTTGTCCACAGGTGTAGCATCTGGTACATCTACGGCGCTCTTTTTGTTGATGGCAATGTAGTCGTCGAGGGGAATTGGGTCGAACCAGTCGGAGGGAACGGTCATGGCTGCAAGGCAATCGGGGCGGCACAGCAAGCACAGCAGGATAAGGGTCTGGGGCTTGTGTGGCAGGAAAGTGGGCTTACGGAGGTGAAATTTGGAGATAGTATGCTGGCTTGTGTGCAGGAGCGATGAATGGCGCAAAAAGGTACGGCATGGTATGATGTAATTCGGGACACGGCAGCAAGAAGCGGGCCGCGGTGGGGCCGAGAGCGGGCGAGTGGCCCGGCGGCCGGGCGCGGCGTGTGCCGGCGTGTACTGCCCGGCAGCGGGCCGAAGCGGGCGCGGCCCGGTGCGGTATCCGGCGGGAGAGATCTTCCAATCGCAGCAGCGTCATAGTAAGGCTGATGTGTCGCAAATTCGAGGCAAAGTCGCGACAAGCGGGCGGTTTGCGACACACGTGAAATTCTCGGCCGGATGCCAGTGCACCAAAATTCACACGGCGAGCGGGAGCCGGCCAGCGGTGGCCACCGCCCGTCGCGCGTGTGTCTGCGGGCGTGCCATTGTTCCCCGAGGCCAGCCAAGATGGCCCAAACAGGAAGCCATTGATAGAGCAGAGAAAGTGAGGAGAAGCGCGACATGAGCCGCAGGGAATGTCGCGCCTCGCACGACATCCGCCCAGCGGGCCAGGCCACAATGGCGGTGTGACGACGGAGGACATTGTGGCCGGGCACAATGGGCCAGGGCCAGCGGGCGTCGTGTGTGGCCCGCGGGCGTCGTGTGGGGCCAGCACGCCTGCGCCGTGGCCCGGCAAAGTAAGCACCGCAATCGTATCCCTTAACCAACCTCTGCCCAATCTCTCCCCACTTTTTCAGTCTGCGAAAAACGTAATGATCACGGGTGGGAAACAGCACCCGAGCCAACCCAAACCCACCCACACCAGGCCAGACCAGGCCGGCTGGGGAACGGCCGCCGGAGCCCTCGCGCCCAGCCCGTCGGTGCGCGAGACGAGCTCCGGGCGGGAGACCGGCCGGGCACCGGCCAGTACAGCCCTGCCTTCGCAGCGATAAGCCACGTGATAAACAAATAAGCTTTCCCACACCATTGTTCTTGGCATGCTAACTGCCTCTTAGTATGGCCCGCCAAACAAACCACCTCTGCCCATGCTTGTTTCGCCTCCGTAGTTGTATCGTAACCAACCTGCTCTGCGCCGCCGCCTGGTTTATTACTGGCCGCGTTTCCTGCTGGGCCCCACTGTAGATAGCTGTTCGTGGTTCTCCTGGTCCCAATCAGCCCACCTCTGCCTGGCGCATCTGCTGCTTCTCCGCTGCCGCACTGCTGCTTGTACACCGCTGGCCTGCCACCATTTTCCGTCCTCGTCTGCTGGACCTCCCGCACCGGCCATCCACTCGCCCGCACCCACCGTTCCTGCTGCCACGCCCACTGCCACTGGCCATCCTGTTTTTCCCCATGTTGACTATGGTCTCATCCCCCCCGCAATTTGGTGCGCCATCTTCACCGCAACCGCACACCACCACCACCACCACCACCACCAACACCACAACCAAACCGCTCCTAGCCGCGATTCCTCGGTCGTTGCCCCCCTCCTTTTCCCGACGTGTCTCCTTCAACAACATCCACCCCGAGTACTTGAACGAGTCTCCGGCCAACATCTACGTGGGGTCGCAGAATGCCCCCAACTCGGCCTCGGCCAACCCCGGCGCCCTCGGCACCACCACCACCGCCGGCCACAGCAGCCACGCCACCACGTACACTGCCTCCAGCAGCTTGACGGCGGGCGACTTTGGCTACGGCAGCACCCTCTACAACAACGACTTGGCCAAAACGTACTCGTCGTACGTGCCCCAGATAAAAAGGCGGTTGAGGTTGCCCGACCCTCCGTCAAAGTCGATATTGAAGAACAAGGTGTCGCCCCAGCAGTTGGAGTACAACAACCTGAGCGGCCAGACCATCAATTACCACGACATTGACGACGCCGTCGACTTCACCGACGACAACGTCTCGAGTCTCAACCCCGACCAGCCGAAAACCCGCCGCAAATCGTACTCGGAAATGACCAACGAAGAGTTGATGGCCTTGGACCCGCAGTTCCAGACCACCCGGTCCAAAACAAACGTGGACCAGTTCAAGTTTGACAGCCAGAAGACGTACTACTTGCCGTCTTCGAAACGAACCTCTTTCTCGTCTGGCACCACATCGGGCCAGAACAAAAATGCCTATCCTTCTTCAAACGAGAACAACTACAAGTCGATCAACATCACCGTCAAGCATAACGAATTCGATACGATACCCTACAATCGTACCTTGCTCACTGTAATTTCGGGAAGAAAGCACACCTGGAATTCTCTCGATTGGCTCTTCCTCATTAACGAGTTTGAAGACAAGCAATCCACATTTTTAAACGATGGTGACTACGTTATCATCTCATCCTTGATATCGCAAAAGTTTCTTAAAGATTTCAATCCCAAGGCATTCAAAAAGAAATCGATCGACGAGTATTTATACTACAAGGGAGAAAACTTGATTAACTATTTGATTAACAGACTTTACGCAAAGCATAAAGATCTAAAACTAAAGATAACCATTGAGTTTGTGATTGAGGACTTTGATGAGAAGGAAAGAAATTTGTCTTTGATCTCAACGCCTAATTCCAACAATTCCCATGGCAATAAATTCATGTTGAATCATCTTTTCAAGCAGTATCATCCTAATTTGCTTATAATTGGAAATAAGTCATCCAATCTAAACTTTAAATACCCTATCAAAATCAAAAAGCAGAACGAAAAGGATGAGTACTTGATTAAACTACCCAGCTACTTTGTTAAATATTCTACTATTCCAGTTATTTTAATAGGTAGCAATAATCGAAACCGTCACATTTTTGATCCTCAACCTCAATTGAAGTTTGTGGACTCATTTCCCTCTCCGATCGAGAAGAAGTCAAGTAATGGGAGTAAGAATACTACCTTCCAGATACCTAAAATATCTTTAACACAACATTCATCTCATTCGCCCAAAGAAACTAAAATGAGAACAGGTTCCACATCTTCCATCGAGTCAATTGAATCTTTTTACGGATCGGGAACGACAACGGGTAATAAGCTCGCTGCTACAGATTCTGATTTGAGCCAACCAAGAGAGGAAGATTCGCATCAATTGTTTCTTGCCAAGTTGAAGGAAATCGACGAAAATGAGGAATACAGAGGTAGTAAGTTTAAAAATCTCATTACTTTGATTTCTGATCAATCATTGACTGAATGTAAAGACTACTTCAAAGCAGTCAACTCAAAAGATGATTCATTGAAAGTAAACCCTAAAATTCATTCTATCTTCAGGTCTCACAGTGTTGTTACCAACGGTTCATTAAGTAATGGATCGCTCAGCGACAGCATTGGTGGGGGGAAGGAATCTTCAATCTACAGCGTCGGAAGCAATGGTTCTAACGACTACACACTTGGAACGAATCAGATATATAAAGTGAAATCCCTCATAAGTTATGATGATGATAATGAGAAGGAGATAAAAAAGGAATTAAGGAAAAAGAAGTCTAATTCAAGCTTGCCTGTTACTGTTGCTACAGGTTCGGGCGTTAGTCCCAATTCTAGTGATTCTGACATCAATCCTCCTATTAAAAAGAAAGTATCGATTTGGAAAAAGATTGGATTGAAGAAATGATCCTGTTGCAATATGTTTATTTTATGACTATTTATTTTATGTTTAATTTGGTGCCGTATGCTTTAATTTCATTTTGATCTCATTCTATTTTATTTATTACATAATTAATATAACCACAAATCTATGCGAATAATTGGCTTGAAATTAATTATAAATACGGATTAACACTATTATCTAAGAACTCCCACGCTTTGGAAATGTATTTAGGGTCTGATAAGTCGTCCCTTGATGTAGTAAGCCTACCAAACGCTTCCACGTGGTCGCCAGAATTAACATCTGGTGAAAACGCAGCATACAATTGGGTGTAGGCTCCAAATCTAGCCTTTCTAAATAGCAAATCACTAATCAAAAGCTCAAATTTGCTTCCGTACCTTTGCAACTCGGTTCTTAGGAAACCTGGGCATAGTGAAACGCTAGTCACATTAGAACCCTCGGGGTTTGCCTTGTTCCATCCTTTTGCTTGCAAAATGTTAATTGCCTTGCTTTGACCATATCTTTGACCCGCACCAACCCTGGTTCTAGCAAAGTTTGGGTCCGGATAGTAAATACCTCCTAAACAGGACATATAATGTCCAAAGGATGAAACCCATACTATTCTTGATTCCCCCGATTTATTTGTCTTGGATGTTTCAATAAGCAACGGGTTTAAAAAGTTTTGTAATAGGTGAGGTCCAAAATTGTTTGTACCCAATTGCAATTCAAAACCTTGTTTGGTTACCGATCCTTCAGGTGGTAACATTACCCCTGCATTATGTATGATGATATCTAATCTATCTTCTTTACTCAAAAATTGTTCGGCAGCTGGTTTAATAGTTGTTAAGTCCGCAAAATCAATCAAAATATATTCTATGTTGAGGTTGGATTTACTATACTCATTTGCAACTTCCGTTTCAAGTCTGGTTATTGCTTCTAATGTCTTCTGTTTATTTCTAGTAAACATGTATACCTTAGCATTTGTGGAACCTAAAATAGATTTAGTCACTTCATATCCTAATCCTGCACTAGCACCAGTAACTATAACAACCTTCCCGTCTAAATCTGGATAGTCTTTCTCTGTGTATTTGGGTTTACTAGGAAAGAAACCATTTAATAGAGCACAAATACCTTTCCAACCCAATGAAGGGCTTTCAAACTTATCTGACATTTTTGGTGAATTGGTCAGTAACAAATTATTAAAATGCTTAATTGTCAGGAGGAAATTGGATCATATTTATACATAAGCGTATTCGTGTATTCGGCAATCAGTATTTTTTACCATCCCCCAATCTTCACAATAGACAGAGAATTCGATAGTTGTTCCTGTTTAATCTCTATTTTTTGAGCAAGGACTTTTGATTATGGTATACATCATTAGAACGCAGTCCTATTTGCATAGTATCAACGCTTAGACAGATGTATTGCTCATTATCAACGATTATACAGTTTCAATATCAATTGAATTTATCTATGTCGTCTTAAGATGATAAACGGCCCAAATCCTCTTTGGCTGCTAAATCAAAGCGGAATTAAGATCGAACTTTTTCTTTTACCGAGATTTTATTTTTAAGTCCAGACTAAAATCGCAGTAAAAGCGTTAATCCCATCTCGGCTTTACTTTGGTGCGAATATCACATATACTTAAATTATTATTGACACTCTATGTTCGGAACAATAATCAATGTAATCTATTCCGAAAGTTTAGGGCTGTACAACTGATCCGATTAGTACTGGAGATGAATGGATGGAAACAAACCGTGATAGAGATCCAGTAATAGCTTTATGCTAATCTCCTGCCCAGGCATTTCCTTTACTAAAGTTTGCTATAACTATCTCCAATCACATCTCTGAGTGCTATTCTCGCACCTTAATGGTTTTGCAGGTACTCAATTTGAGAGCCTTAGTACGAGTTGTGGTTCAGAAGCGGCCGAATTCACATCTTTCATTCCATACCGAGAAAAACTTGCGAACATACTTTTATCTTTCAGATGAACTATGTAAATACAAACTATAGAAAAATACTATAAAAACGGTTTGATAGTGTCTTCAATAAAGTTCCAGGCTTTGGAAATTGCTTTGGGATCTTCCAAGTCCTTTCTGGCTCTCGTGACTTTGCCAAAACTTTGAATATGATTACCTGCTTTAACTTCAGGCGCAAGAGCGGCAAAAAGCTCTGTATAGGCGCCTTTACTACTGTCATGTAAAAACCGGCTCATCTTCTGCTCAGATGCAGAACCATGTCTCTGCAATTCTGTGTTTAAGAATCCTGGACATAAAGAAACACTGACAACATTTGAACCATCTGAATGGGCCCTGTTCCATCCTTTTGCCTGTAGAACATTGAGAGCTTTACTTTGTCCGTACTTTTGCATCTGTTTGGCGTTTGTGTTAGTGAATTGTGGATCAGCGTAATGAACACCACCCAAAGGTGAAAAATAATGTCCAAACGATGCAACCCATACAATTCTAGTTTCTCCTGGTTCATTTGTTTCAGATGTCTTGATAATCAAAGGATCTAAGTACTTCTGGAGTAAGTGAGGTCCTAAGACATTAGTACCCAACTGCAATTCAAATCCTTGTTTGCTTTGAGATCCAACAGGAGGCACCATAACTCCAGCATTATGGATAACGATATCCAATCTGCTTTCCTTGCTTAGAAATAATTCGGCTGCCGGTTTGATAGTAGTCAAATCTGAAAAATCTAACAAAATATACTCAACATTTGGGTTGGTTTTATTATGTTCTTCTGCCAACTCAGTCTCTAGTTTCTTGATGGCACTCAAAGTCTTTTCTTCATTTCTGGTAAACATGTAAACTTTAGCATCCGTATAGGCCAATAATGATTTGGTCACTTCATACCCTACACCAGCACTTGCACCAGTGACTATGACAACCTTACCTTCTAATTTAGGGAAGTCCTTTTCAGTATACTGGGGCTTTCCGGGAAAAAAACCATTGAGAAAGGCACGGAAGCCTTGCACACCAATACCTGGAGTTTCGTACTTGATAGACATATTCTTTTATTATGAACACTTGAATCTAATGCTTGGGATGATAATAAAACCATTGGGTTACAGTCAATAAAAATTCAGTTAATTTATAGTTTTCACTTATCCCAAGAACTCGACTGTAGAATAGCTGCAAACACGGCGCGGCAATCAATTTCGGATAAAGTTTAGAGTCCGCGAACCGCTGCTGCAACAAAATTGAAATGTGACCATGACGCCATCCAGTTTTCGTCTCAACTGGAAATCAATTCCGTATCATAATTCCGCATCAATAACAGTCACGCTAGTTTTGTAACTGTGACATCACTGTCACCTGTTTTTAGGTCGTCTTAGTTTTCACATGTTTTGCCAGACTGATGGATAGTGTGTCTCTACTAGTATATGTCAGAAGTACCAACTTTTTAACCAATCAACACCACAATCTGAACCCCAAAAGATATTTCAGTCATAAATGAATGGTAGTAGCAAAGGGAAACAATACAACCGATTATGAAGTTGCAATTTGTTGACAAAATCAATTAAACGTCATAACCTTACTAGCCTTAGATACCATAAATACTGCATATTAGTATTATAGCATGATTCCTTATGTTACTTGTCTCAAACAATACACTGCTTGTGATATTGGAGAAACCTAAACGTTCAAAGGATGGAAATACTGAAATTATGAACCTGTGAAAAGGTAGCTTCTACATTATTTATATTTTATCCAAAAATATGTTGTTGCTGCAATTTTCGGAACATATTTCTTCAGTGCGGGACTTGGGCAGAAATCTGACATACAAAATAGAAATGCTGCAAAAAAATGACGGAAACGGAAAGGTTTTGCTGTAGACGCCGCACCTACATCTATTAATGGCGTGAACTTACATGTAAATCAAATCATATGTTTCTAACAAATTTAACAGTTATTTAAATGTATGGTTTAATTTGCTCTTCTAAGAAGTTCCAAGCCTTTTCGCTGTTCTTAGGATCGCATAAATCGTTTCTTGCTTTGCTCACTTGTCCAAAAGAGATGACATGAGCCCCAGTGTTTTTCATAGAAAGTTCTGGAGATAACGCAGCAAACAATTCAGTATAAGCACCATATCTAGACTCATGAAAGAAAAGTCTGTAAATTATGGCTTCAAATCTGGATGCATATCTTTGAAGGTCAGTCCTCAAATACCCAGGACAAATCGAAACAGAAACAACATTTGAAGCTTCTGGATGGGCAGCATTCCAATACTTGGCTTGTAAAATGTTAGCAGCTTTACTTTGACCATATATAGCTTTTGGATCTGGGTTAGGAGTAGTTCTGAAGTTAGGATCAGCGTAATGAATACCACCTCTTGGTGCTAAGAAACTAGCAGTGGACCCAACCCAAACAATTCTAGACTCACCTGGTTTGTTAGTCTTCGAGGTTTTGATCATGAGTGGGTCCAAGAAGTGTTGAAAAAGTTGTGGACCGATGTTGTTGGTTCCTAACTGTAACTCGAAGTTCTGCTTGGTAGTTGTTCCTAACGGTGGAAGCATAACACCAGCGTTGTGAATGACAATATCTAATCTGTCTTCAAGAGAAAGGAACTTTTCAGCAGCTGGCTTAATAGAATCTAAGTCTCCTAAATCCATTTGAATAAAATGAAGGTCCAAATTGGTCTTATTGTACTTCTCAGCGACTTCCACTTCTAATTTCTTAATTGCGTCCTCAGCCTTTTGGGTATTTCTAGCAAAAAAGTAAACTTTAGCTTTAGTAGAACCTAATAAAGACTTCACTGTTTGAAAACCAACACCAGTGTTGGCACCGGTAACGATGACCACCTTACCTTCCAAGGAAGGATAATCCTTTTCCGTATATTTAGGTTTGCCAGGCCAGAAGCCGTGGAAAACCATGGAAATATCCCACCAGCTTAATTTTGGTACATCAACTGTTTGTGACATTATATGTTTCTCTGTTTGTTGTGATAGAGCACTTTCTATTAGCAGTAATATCAGGGATATATGTTGCAATTAAATAGTTTTCGCAGAAACATAAGGTACCTTTTTCAAGACCGAACTCGACGGAAAATACATAATTAAGCGGTTTTTTATCGCCGACGAAAAGTAGTGCGGCTAAAGAGTGCGATGATCTTCATTTGTTCAAACTTCCGCTTGTATTGTTATTCGATAATCGTGACTTGATATCAGAAACAAATTGTAATATTTTAATTAAATGTAAGTACTATTAGAGTAGAACACTATTCTATCGTGAAATAATTAGTAGTATGGCTCGACCTGTTTTTCTAAGAATTCCCAGGCTTTCTTTGCGGCAGCAGGATCGCTCAAGTCACTTCTTTCTTTACCAAATTTACCGAACGATTCGATATATTGACCTGTCTTGGATCTAGTCAAGTCAGGAGAAAGAGCGGCGTATAATTCGGTGTAGGCACCAAATTTAGGATCATGTAACATCAGGTTCATTAACACGGCTTGAATACCTGTAATGTGTCTTTGTAATTCGGTCTTTAAGAAACCAGGACACAATGATGCAGCAATAACATTTGTAGCTTCTGGGTGTGCCTTGGTCCAGTACTTGGCAGCCAAGATTCCAACGGCTTTACTTTGACCGTAAATTTCGAATGGAGCACCTTTGGTGTTCTTGAAGTTTGGATCAGCGTAGTGAATACCACCCTTTGGAGCGTGGAAATGGGCAGTTGCGGAAACATACACGATTCTCGATTCACCAGGAGCATTGGTGAGCGAAGTCTTGATGAATAAAGGATCCAAGTACTTCTGTAACAAATGAGGACCAAAGTTGTTGGTTCCCAACTGTAACTCGAAGCCTTGCTTAGTAACGGAACCGGCTGGTGGGGTCATGACACCAGCATTGTGGATAATGATATCTAAACGGTTCTCCTTTCTGAGGAATTCTTCAGCAGAAGCCTTGATACTGGGCAAGTCACCCAAGTCAACAACAAGAGAATCGATTTTGAGTTCCTTTTTGTTGAATTCTTGGGCAACCTCTAATTGCAACTTCTTGATGGCAGCATCGATTTTGGATTTGTTTCTAGCAAAGATGTACACCTTTGCGTTAGTTGCACCCAATAATAACTTCACGGCTTGGTAACCAACACCCGAGGAGGCACCAGTGACAACTACAACTTTCCCGTCTAAAGCTGGGTAATTCTTTTCCGTGAACTTTGGCTTGGCTGGAGAGATACCATTGAACATGGCACACATCTCATTTTTATATTCCCTTGGAACAACTAAATTGGTACTCATTTTGACTTTTTTACTACGGTGGTTAAATATTTAAAATGGGCATGTTTCATGGGGTGGAATAAGAGACATTTTTTACTATATATATAATATTTCACACGAAACCACTGCTTGTGGCGTTTGCCCAAGAAAGCTAAGAACGGCACTTCATTTCCATCTTCCGATCCCTAAAAAACGTGACAAACGCGGAAACTTTTGCAACGGGTTTTATCGCATCCATTTTGAGATTTTTGCTGTCGGTTTTTCCGCATGCAGTAAATGTTGCAGCAATGGCGAAAATGGATGCTACATTTGTTCCGGATACGGCTGGTGCTTTAGACGAGTGCCGGGCATTTGTCGTGGTATTTCGGCCCTCATCTGGGAATATTTTCTGCCGCATCGGAATCGGATTAACAAAATGTGTCTATTTTCCAACGCATGCCGTAGAACGATAAGCAAAGATATATAATCGTACAAATAGAACAAACACAATAAACAAACAACTAAAGATATGGTTTAATTTCCCCGTCCAAGAACGCGCCGGCCTTTTTGGCTGCTTCTTCGTCCAAGTCTTTTCTGGCGGCACCTACTTTGCCAAAAGACTCAATGTAATCGCCCGACTTGACATCGGGAGACAAAGCGGCGAATAATTCGGTGTATGCCCCATTTCTGGCAGGATGGAGCAAGAGACTAATGACAAAAGCTTCCAACCCCTTGAGGTGTCTCTGCAACTCGGTTCTTAAGAAGCCGGGGCACAATGACGAGGTGGTTACATTAGTAGCCTCTGGGTGCGCAATCGGCCAGTATCTGGACTGAAGAACGTTGAGAGCTTTGCTCTGGCCGTAAATGGCCATTGGTTGTGCCGCAGTGTTCTTGAAATTGATGTCCGCATAGTGGGCGCCTCCAAGTGGAGAGTGGAAATTTGCAGTTGAAGAGACCCACACGATTCTAGACTCGCCCGGCTTGTTGGTCTGCGACGTTTTAATTAACAACGGATCTAACAAAGTCTGCAACAAGTGTGGGCCGATGTTGTTGGTGCCCAACTGCAATTCATAGCCTTGCTTGGTTTCGGAGCCCAACGGTGGGGTCATGACACCGGCATTGTGGATGATGATGTCCAATCTCGACTCACTAGCAAGAAACTTCTCAGCAGCCGGTTTGATGGTAGTCAAATCGCTGAAATCAATTTGGATAAAGTGAACGTCGATGTGTGCCTTTTTGTACTCTTCGGCCACCTCCAACTCGACTCGTTTAATGGCGGCTTCCGTTTTCTCTTGATTTCTGGCAAAGATGTAGATTTTGGCATTGGTGGAGCCCGCCAACGACTTGACAACCTCAAGCCCAACTCCGGTGCTGGCTCCCGTCACTGCAACCACTTTTCCGTCCAAAGAAGGATAATCCTTTTCCGTGAACTGCGGCTTCCCCGGAAAGATACCGTTGAAGGTGTGCCAAATATCGCCCCACAGGGACTTAGGAATAACAACAGGCGTGGACATTGTGCAAATGTAAATGGATACTGCGGTAAACGAACAGGCGTGGGCAAAATCCTCCTTCCTTCACAGCTAAAATAGAAACCGTCTGGGGAATAGGCCGATAATTTGGCCCGAACTTTCTTGCGCTTAAACCCACTGAAATGCAAAATAGCGGAAAGGCTAGTGCGGAAGTTAACATTTCAGCCGCGGGCCATGTTCCTTCCACCACGGTGCAAATTTGAGCCCAGCACCGAGGCTATGCTGCCGTGAGTCACTGGTGGCGATGGGATGCTTCTTTTCCGTCCGGTTAGCTGCATCGCAGGGCTGTACCGGAGAAACCACCGGACTAATGTGCTACTGGTAAACTCCGGAAAGCGGTGGGTAGTGCCCGGCACAAAAACGTAAAAATTGAACTAGCCATGATTGTATAGTGGTGGATGGCCCGGTATCACCAGCGGAGATATACACAGTCAAAACCGATGATTCGTCCCAGCTGGCCCAGTCGGCTTTCGCTAAAGCCAAGCGCAGTGCGTGTCAAATTGAATCCGCACAATTGCGGACCGATTAGAAGGTACGCTGTGCGGTCGGTCAATGATTCACCGTTTGACCATCTTCCTATCAGAAAGAAGCCGTGGATCAGCTGGAAAGTGACGGCCGCGTTCTTCCTATTCGGCTCGTACTTTGCCTATAATGAAACCCTCTTTAACGTTTACGAAAATTTCACCACCATTAATGACAATCAGCATAATAATCTCGAATTGTTGCCTTTACAGTTAGAGTACAAGTTGAGGAACTTGCCAATATACCAGCAGTTGGCGCATCCCAAGAACGCAAGCAAATGGTACAAGCTAATGTCGTGGGAGAATTTGGATAGAAATGTTCTTGATAATCAGAGTGTGAATGCCGAAGACCTTTCCGATAAAGCAATCGTGAGCCAGAATGAGTACAAAGAGCCAAGTCTAACCACCCATACGTTGGCACGTCCGGGCGGTATATTGATCAAGCCAGTCATATTCTTTAATCTGGAGACCAATGAGAGTGTCACCATAGTGCATGCTGGTTACAGATTGTGTGGCTATCCCTTTTTGATCCATGGGGGTATAATTGCAACTCTATTAAATGAGACATTCAAAAGAAATGCGTCCTTGTCTCTGTCAACCACTTCCAATCTTAAGGATGATTTCAAGGTCGAGAACCTCACTATCAATTACAGATATCCTACGTTTGCAAACCAATTTCTCGTGGTCAAAACAAAGAAGAAAGAAAATGTAGATGGTGACAACAATAAGACAATCACGTTGGAAAGCGTGATAGAATCCACCAAAGGCAAGGTGTTGGTGAAGAGTCTGGCCCTCTTGCACGATACAGGCAGGGCCTCAAATCAGTTGGCGCAGGATGAGAAGCTGAAGAGATGGTTCTAACTCAATGCCAACATTTTTGCTATTATCTTTTTGTGACGACATATGAGAGCATAATGACTAGCACCCTCTTGTGAAATGCCTGTCATCGAGTTCTTGGGTATACTTCCTAATTAAGTGCAGCGAGTGAGAAAGAGACATAAATAGCAGAAATGATGCTTGTTTTTAGTTTAATTGCAAATCTGCAAGCAAGTAGCGTAATCATTGCGTTAGCATATAAACAAGAAAACAAAGGATCGGCTTAGGCACATTTCTTTGAGACAAGCAATAGTTATATGGCAGCAATACACCCTTACAGTGCCTTACATAGGACGCAAAGTTAGGGGCTATAAAAATATTTCTCAATAACAATGAAACTATGCAAAAACGCAACACTCATGTAAAAAATACCTAACTAATATTTTTCTTACTTTCAGCCAAGTGTATTAGCCGGGAAGACGAAGCTCTGTTTTGGAAGTGCTTTTTGGCTGGGAACGAATTCGGTATCAATCAAATTCGTAAATTGGAAGGTTCTCCACCTTCTCGATTTGCCAGTGGAAAAGCGAGCAGAAAAAATGGTTTCAGAACAGGAATCCCAGACATCTGAGTCTGAAACCATTCACAATTGGTACTCATGTTTCAAACCATTTCTAGACCCACAAGCAAAAATAGTGAGATACCCTGAAATGAGACGATTTAAAGCTTGTCAGAACAATCAGATCGTACTCGTAACAGTTCCAGATTGTGTGAAACTGAAATATTCTCGGTGTTGACTTTGATCTACTTCTGTTTTTTATTTTCTGCAGGGAGTATGACTACAGCTCACTACGTGGTGAGAATGTGTGGCAGTGAAACGTCCATCTCCTACCGCTAAATGCTTTACCTGAAACTATAGCCATGTCGCGTATTGTGTGTAGCCGTTATGAGTATCAGTTAAGAAATTGTTGGATATGCAATGCTCTATGTAAATACCATCGCCTCTATACTGACTTAACTGGGCACAAAATGCACAGGACTATTCAGGGCAGATTTTAATGATATAACCAATACATCACTAAAAGGTTCAGGTGCAGGCCCAGCAGTAAGAATGCTAATATTAGCAGAAAAATAAAATGCCACCTTAATATTATCTTGGGCTTGTGCATTCTTTTAGTTGGCTGGTGCCATTGTTAGTCAAAAATATCACTTCTGCGTATTGTGTACTGTTTTCATGGATAGGAGTGGGTGCATCTTGCATAATGAGATTCAGACTGACCCTAAAAAATAACCGCCATCGAGAATGCGATGCTTTCTTCTTTATAATGTTAATGCCAGTAGCAATTGTCATTGATATTAATATTACCATTAATGCTGGTTTATACGCTTTCTTTGCCCTGTTGTGCAAAGTGCCTAATATCGTCTGGCAATTGATCTGAATTCATTAACAATTGCTTTGGCACTATGTGCCGCAGATACGGTTTCTGAGAGTTGCTCCGAGTTACACCCTCGTTAAGATGATGAATGAATTCCACTTACATGCCGTTTAGAAAAGGATTTGCAATGATAAAAATCGTACCATTTTCAAATATTTTGGAATAGACTTCTATCGGATTCGCCTAACGTTTTCTAACCATATACTGTATTATCATTACTGATTGTGTATATGGTTTGTAAACCTTATTTTACACGGAAATAGAGCCTACAATTCCACCTGGTTTCTTATATATGTCGAAGCCAGAATCATTTGCAACTTGTCTGCTCTCTCTTCGAAGGAAAGGATTTCTGCTGTGGCCTCGGAAAAATGATGAGCTACCCTTTGCAATAATTCCGCGCTATTTACTCCAGTCAAGCAGTCAAAATAATTATCCCGATATTTTTAACGGCTTTTTTCTGTCTGCCTTCTTTACGATACAATGGAAAACTGTTCAGAAACAACTATTCTGCAACTACTGACGGATTATCTGTTTTAGACTCTGCTTGTAGGTGACAAACACACCTCATTTTCTTAAGCGCAGCAGCCGAACAGCATTAGACTGCAAAACGCAGCTGTGGAATGTGTATAATAGCATAGCCGCTAACAGCCTTCATATCCGCTAAAGAAAAGGGCAGAATTTTCGTGAAACTTCTGAAACTTCTGAAACCTTCCTTTTTGTG
The DNA here is from genome assembly GCA_030578435.1 of Scheffersomyces lignicola. Taxonomy (NCBI): domain Eukaryota; kingdom Fungi; phylum Ascomycota; class Pichiomycetes; order Serinales; family Debaryomycetaceae; genus Scheffersomyces; species Scheffersomyces lignicola. The sequence continues at coordinate 38,343 of JAJMRV010000043.1, read as the reverse complement.
GCTCAGGTCAGGTTCTAGCCGTTGGAAGAGGTGTCTTGACTACCGGTAATTCGTAGTGGGTGGTGAACAGTGCCTCTTTTGTATGCAGGAATATGTAGTTGCGAGTATGGCCTGTGGCCAATATTAACTGTACAGCGTGGGCGTGTCTTCAGCATGAACGTTGACAGTGGTACTTCGTTTGATAAGAAATACGGTGGTTTGTCGTTTGTAGGTTTTTAGTGTTCATCTAAATTTACGTTAGATTTGTTGCAAAATTTGACAAGTGACTGCAAATATCTTTCACTTACGAAAGAAAAATGATGTTTATAAGATAAAATGGTACAACTGCTCTGTTACAGCAATACAGAGACGTATCTTTTACTATGGATAAGTCTTACTGCTATCTGGAGATTTATGTTGAACAGATCTATAGTCACGTGATATAGAGATACTGCATACAGAATGACGGGTATATGCAGTACATCAATAACCGGTTTGAAAATCACCATCCACAGAACCAACAGTGCTACTCCACACTGCACCACGGCAATATGGAACTGATACCACCGGAAAACAGCACAGCCAACACCGAATCGAAGTTGGTGCACAGGTCTCCAGCACCAGAGGCTTCTTCCGAGCCAATTGCGCTCAACACGGAGCCAGCAAACAACACCAGCAAAGAAACCCACAACTATTCCACCAGATCCAAAGAGCGCCAAATCGAGCAGGACTTGGAAAACAAGTCGAAACTCAAACAGAAGCAGCACAATGTCATTGTCCAACCGCGCCTAAAGCCGGTTCCGTTCCGCAAACAGGACTTGACCTCGGTTGAATTCTCCCGAACCCACACGGCTACCACCAAAAACATCCGTTTCTACCAGTCGGAAGACCACCCCTTCAACAAAAGGGGATTCAAGTACAAGCCGTGCCGGCCCAACCCGGGATTCCCCGCAAACTTGTACTCCACCTCGGAAATCCCCCCGTTTAAGGTGCGGCCCAGCTTCTTTGACATGGCGCCGGGCATCATGTACAACGACGACATTTCCTTGGTCACAACAATGCACGGCTGGCGCTCGGTCCGGGCCAATGTCGGCATCCGCGAGGGCAAGTACTACTTTGAGTTTACGGTCACGAGCGCCAACGAGGAAGGGTCCAAGAGTCACGTGAGGATCGGCCTCGGCCGTAAGGAGGCCAGCTTAGAAGCGCCCGTCGGCTTTGACGGTTACAGCTACGGCTTGCGAGACGTGCACGGCGAGTTCATGACGTTGAGTCGGCCGAAAGAGGCGTATGTGGAGGGCGGGTTCAAGTCCGGTGACGTGATCGGCTTTTTGGTAGAGTTGCCGTCTTTGGCCGAGCACAGGCGGCACGTGCAGGAGTTTCTCCGGTCGAAGATTGCGCGGACCGAGGAAACGCCGAAACCGAGTCACGTGAAGGAGCCCGAGCTCAAAAAGAGGAAAAGGGCCAAGAAGGAGAGCACGGCCGAGGACACGGCCAAGTTCACCGAAAACGGCAACATTGTGCGGGACCAGATCCCGATCCGATATAAAAACGCGCTCTACTTCGAGCAGTACGAGTACTCCAACACAAAGATCATGGACCATCTATTAAACCCGGTGTCCATCTACGGAGAAAAGGCCATTTTGGAGAAAGACTCGGCCGACAAGCAGATCGAGAACTTGCCGGTGATCCCCAACTCGCGCATCCGCATCTTCAAAAACGGGCACGAGCAAAGCCGGTCCATCTCAAACTTGTACTCGTTTCTCCCCACCGAGGTCGACAGCGACGAGCACGGCATCCTGCCCAACACAAAACAGCAACAGAACCCGAGCTACAGAAACACCGACGACAACACGTTGGCGTACTACCCCATGCTCTCGGTCTTCCAGAGCGGGATTGTCGGCATCAACCCGGGGCCCGAGTTTGCGTTTCCGGTTCCGGAACCGGACGTGAAGCCGCTCAGCCACAGATACGCCGAGAATGTCGTCGACGAGTGGTACTGGGACCTTGTGGACGAGGTAGAGGCGGAGTATTTAGACAGTTTTGAATAGCTATATAGAGTCGGGGTCCACCCCCACCTGCAACAATGTCTCCTCCACCGGGTTTGTTCTTCTGTAGACGTCAAAACACCGGTAGTGGAAAAACGCCGGTTGCGGCTTTTTGTCCGTGTACCCCATGGTCACTATCTGGTCGCACTGGTCGCACACGAGCATCTTTCCCCGGCCGGACTTGTCCTTGCTGGACCCGTGCCGCGTGATGAGATACGACTTGAGCTCCGTTATCGCCTTTAGGGACACCACGACGCGGTCGTGCGCGGCACAAACTAGCCAGCCGTCATCGACCAACCGGTCCACGAAGGCCGAGGCCTCGGAAAGCGTCCTGCCGAGGGTGGCGGCCACCTTCTGGTGGCACTGCACTCGTGTGATGGAAAACGCGTAGTCTTGCGCCTCCACTATGTCGTCTATTATGGACTTAATGGCATCTAACTCCGGTACCGTGTAGTTGGTGAACTGCTTGCTGATTTCATCGGCCAAAGTGTTGACAAACACGTAGTAAAGCTCGCCAGTAACCTCGTTGTTTCTGCGGTCGATTCGGAACCCGTGCTGGGTGATTCGTTTGTTGATGTTGGTGATGTGTGTGTTTAGCTGCGCAGATACGTTTTCCGGGACGTCCTGCTCATTTTGCAACTTTTCCAATACCACTTTGCACGCACTTTCTAGGCGTTGCTGGCTGATATAGCGCTCTGCGCGCACGTACGTTAGGAGCACCCTTTCTATCTCATTCATGGCGTGGCGGGTGTGTGGGGTGCGGTAGATGGGTGTCTGGAGCGGCCCGTAAATGAGCTTATACGCGAGGTCGTGCGCGGGAGAAGAAATCAGGTGACCCGAGGCGCGTGATTCAAATTAGCAACCTCCAGTATGGTGTAAATGTCCCGCGCACGACCCCCTATGAATGCAAAAAAACCCTCCATTTTGCAATCATATACCCGCTCACCACCACCAAGCATGTACACCGCCAGCTTCTTGTTAGCATTGTGCGCTGCCTTGTCCGTGGCAGAGGAGTACGGCGAGCACGAGTTGCCCCCGCCTTGCAACCCCAAAACAGAAACAAAATGTCTAGCCGTGGACCCAGCGCTAGGCTCCGCCATAGCGCACCCATTGACTTCTGATTCGCCCTACTTCTACGCCGCTACAGGGCCGCAAGGAATCAACTACTGTCAAGATGGCTTGAAGCTCACCATCAACCAACGCTACGACAACCCTTCGGTAATCTCCGATTTCTACATATTGTATGGCAAGGTGCTGTTGGACATCAGGGCCGCTCGCGGCACCGGGATTATCAGCTCCTTTTACCTCCAGAGTGATGATTTGGATGAGATAGATATTGCCGAGATATTCGGCGGCGACATCTACGAGTACCAGACCAATTTCTTTGTCAAGGGCAACACCACCACATACAGCAGAGGAGGCTACCACCCCGTGGCCACGTCTCCCATGGACGATTACCACACCTACGCGGTGGAATGGACACCCGACCGAATTGAGTGGTCCCGAGATGGCGAAGTCACCCGGGTTTTGCTGAGAGATAATCCGGAGGGGTTTCCGGCGTCCCCCATGTTCATCAAAATCAGTCTCTGGGCCGGCGGAGACCCCAGCAACGAGGAGGGCACCATCTTGTGGGCCGGGGGACAGGCCAACTACGCCGAGCTTCCGTTTTCCATGTACGCACGTGACCTATCGGTGGAAGACTACTCCACGGGCACCGAGTATGTGTATGGCCATAACAGGAAGGGCGAATGGGTCAATTTGACTGCGAAAAAAGGAGTCATTTTTGGCAGCCGTGACTCTCCGTCTTCGCCGGTACCGGAGTCTCCCCACCAGAAACACCGCAACGTGGCAACCCACGTAGGCCAGCAGGGCCCCAGCCCAGTTCTCGACCCCGACCCGCCCCAGTACCAATACGAATATGAGTACGAATATGAGTACGAATACGAGGACGAGGACGAGTCGGAGTCAGAACCGAGCTCCGAGCCGCTGCAGCACGACAAGCGCTTCTTCCAGTTCTACAACGCCACCCTCAACGCCACCAGCCTCTCGCACACCCTCGGCACCCCGCTCTACACGGTGCTCTCTGTCGTTGCGGCACAGGCGCTGTTGTTCTGGCTCGTGGCGTAATTGTGAGTCTGGTCGTGCGCGGCCCAATCGGCTCTAAATGTTCCGGCCCATTTTTTCTGGCCGTCTGGTGATGGAAATTGACACTATCACCAGACAGGCCCCAGCACACCAGTGTACGCAATTGTCTATATAAATAACATCCTGTAGGCCTTCACGCGTGCGCCAGTACACACCGTTTGTCACAAGTGTTTTTTTCACAGAGCTGCTAGCTGCATAAACAGGTGAATCAGCGAAAACACACCCTGCGTATATCTCAGCATGCCCTCCACACAGGCCGTCAAGGGCATCAGTTTCGTGTCGTTGGTCACCAACGACGCCACCACGTTTGAGAAGTTGGCCTACTTCTACAACGAGTTGGGGTTCCGGCTCACCAAGAACTTCTCCAAAGTGTCGAATAACGGAGCCGCTTCCGCCACCAACAAGCCCAGTTTGCACTTGGGGATTTCCGGCGACTCCCTCCGTGAGATCTGGTTGGAGAGTTTCCCGCTCCAGGACGTGGATGCCAACGGAAACACGAGGCCGTGGCAGGAATTGGAGGTTTACGACGGCGATGACTGCGAAAAGCTCTCAGACTCGACCACGTTGAAGATCCGGTTGTCCAACTTGGGCCGGATCAGCCAGTGCCACAAGGAGTTGAATTTTTTCAGCACCAACTTGGCCGAAATCAGGCGGATTTTAGAGGATTTCGGGGCCAAATTCGAGGCCTCCGACAACTCCATCGTGTCCACCGACCCATTGGGCAACTCCTTGGTGTTCACCAACCACAAGAACCCATTGGTGAAGGAATGCTACCAGTCGCCGGAGGAGTACATCGACGTGACATCGCGCGATATTTTGGCCCAGCTCCAGGCCCGGCGCTCTAAGTCGGCCAAACCGGTCGAGGAACAGAAAAAGAAGAAGATCGGGGTCATGACTTCCGGAGGTGACGCTCCGGGCATGAATCCGGCCGTGCGCGCCGTCGTGCGCGCCGGTATCCACATGGGCTGCGACGTGTTCGCCGTATACGAGGGGTACGAGGGTTTGGTGCAGGGCGGCGACTTGTTAAAGAAGATGGAGTGGGGCGATGTGCGCTCCTTTTTGTCGCTCGGCGGTACCAACATCGGGACGGCCCGGTGCGCCAAGTTCCGGGAACGGCCCGGCCGGTTGATTGCCGCCTACAACATGGTGATCAACGGCATAGACGCGTTGATTGTGTGCGGCGGTGACGGCTCCTTGACCGGTGCCGATCTTTTCCGGAGCGAATGGCCATCTTTGGTGGAGGAGTTGGTGAGTTCCGGTAAGTTGACTGCCGAACAGGTGGAGCCATACAAAAACCTCACCATTGTCGGGTTGGTGGGCTCCATCGACAACGACATGTCGTCTACAGATGCCACGATAGGTGCGTACTCGTCTTTGGAAAGAATTAGCGAGATGGTGGACTACATCGACGCCACCGCGACATCTCACTCGCGTGCGTTTGTGGTGGAAGTGATGGGCAGACATTGCGGCTGGTTAGGCTTAATGTCGGGGATCTCCACCGGTGCCGACTACATTTTCATTCCGGAGAGGCCACCGAAAGCGGGCGAATGGCAGGAGGAGTTGAAGAGCATCTGTAAGCGACACAGGGCCAAGGGCAGAAGAAAGACAACGGTCATTGTGGCAGAGGGGGCAATCGATAGCGAGCTCAACGCCATATCTGCTGAGGAAGTGAAGCAGGTTTTGGTCGAGTTGGGCTTGGACACTCGGATCACCACATTGGGTCATGTGCAGCGTGGGGGTACTGCTGTTGCATATGACCGGATGTTGGCCACATTGCAGGGTGTGGATGCGGTGAAGGCAGTGTTGGAATCGACACCGGACATCCCCTCGCCTATGATCGGGGTGTTAGAAAACAAAATTGTGAGAAAGCCGCTTGTAGAGGCAGTTCGCTTGACGAAATCGGTGGCAGATGCCATAGAGGCCAAGGATTTCGACGGTGCTATGGCGTTACGTGACTCCAGCTTCGAGGAGGCGTATAAGCAATTTTTATCAATTTCTGTAGACGACGATGGGCTGAAGCTTTTGGCTCAGGACAAGCAGTTGAACATTGGTGTGGTGCATGTGGGGGCATCTTCCTCGGCTTTGAATGCTGCAACCCGCGCGGCTGCGTTGTATTCGTTGTCACGTGGCCACCGGTTGTATGCCATCCAGAACGGGTTCAGCGGCTTGATCAACGATGGAACGCTCCGGGAGTTGAACTGGCTCGATGTGGAGGACTGGCACAACCGTGGGGGATCTGAGATCGGGACAAATCGGTCCTTGCCCTCCGAGAACTACGGAAAGGTCGCCTTCTACTTGCAGAAATACAATTTGCTGGGTTTGATCATTATTGGTGGTTTTGAGGCATTCACAGCATTAAATGAGTTAAGCGAGCAGAAGCCACACTACCCCATTTTTGAGATGCCTATGATTGTCATTCCGGCAACGGTTTCCAATAATGTTCCTGGTACAGAATATTCGCTAGGCTCCGACACGTGTTTGAACCAGTTGGTCAAGTACTGTGACGCGGTCAAACAGTCTGCTTCTTCCTCGAGAAGAAGAGTCTTTGTGGTTGAGGTGCAAGGTGGTCACTCAGGTTACGTGGCTTCCTACTGTGGGTTGATCACGGGCTCTTTGGCTACATACACTCCCGAGTCGAAAATCACCTTGAGAACCATCCAGGAGGACATAGATTTGCTCTTCGAGGCTTTTGCTAACGACAGAGGTGAAGACAAGAACGGTAAGATGGTGATTCGTAACGAGCAGGCTTCTTCCGTGTACTCTACCGAGTTGATTGCCGATATCGTCAAGGAAAACGCCAAGGGCCGGTTCGAGACCAGAACCGCTATTCCCGGTCACGTGCAGCAGGGGTTCACACCTTCATCGGTGGACAGAGTCAATGCTGTGAAGTTTGCCGTTAAGTCGATCCAGTTCATAGAAGAGTGGAACGGCTCATGCTCCAGAGAAGCCGAGATCATGCCTAGGGAAAGACCCTCGAACGCCGTGGTGATTGGTATCCAGGGCGCACATGTGCAGTTTACGGATGTGAAGACTTTGTATGCTAGTGAAGCAGATTTGAAGTTGAGAAAGGGTAAGACAGTTCACTGGAAGGAAATGACCGAAGTGGCAGATATGTTGAGTGGCAGATTAGCGTTAAGAGCCAAAGCTTAAGAGGTACCTTGCGTCAACGCTTAGATTAGATTAGTCTATGATAAAATAAAGATAACAATGCTGATGAAATGTGACTTGTAATGCATCGGTGCGGTGAGATACTGAAGAGGTGTTCTAGTAAATAGTTTGGTAAATAATATTGCACAGAAGGCTGAAGAATAAAAGCAGGAATAGTGCAATTGGAACCTATAATAAATCAATCCTTTTTCAGTCTGTCTAGGTAGCTATGAGATTCAGTATCGAGACAAACGATATATTAATACATGAAATAGCATTCCTGTAGTCGGGGTCTAGGCACTGAAGTGTATCTCCACTTGACAGCCGAAGATAAGATGTAACTTCCATTTCCAGATACAAGACATACGAAGCGGGTATCACCTAAAAATAGCTGATAAAGGAGAAACACAATATAGCGGTGACTATGTTGTGTGTGTACTATGGAGCCTTGGTACCTGTGCGCAAGACAAAAACAATACGGAATTCAGTGGCTACAAACGTGCTCAACAAACCATGGTACAAAGTTGGTGATATTCGGAGTCTCGGCATGAACCCCGGCCAATAAGATCTAGTATTGTTTTCACGAGTGGGCATAACCCATGCTGTTCTGGGGTTTTGATCAAACTTTAATTTGCAATAAAGGGCCAGACATTGCATTTTTATTGGCAAGAAGACGATCTTCCTGAACGGAACTCAGCAAAATATTGGAGATCGTGACGACTTACCTTCATGATATTGTTGTTATCAATGAGTGTTGTAAGGCAGTTTCCTTTTTGCCCTTGCTAATGTAAATGCTTGGCTGCAACAAGTTCAATAGATCTCGGAACTGTACATAAGTCAACTCCGAGTATCTCCAATGTTTCTGTACTGCATGTTCGCCTAGCAGGTAGGACAGCCTGCACATAATTGTGCGTTGAAGCCTGCCTGATGACGTCGAATTATTGGTGGATTAATATCGCTGTAACTAAAATGACTAACGCCACGGCTAAAGAAGAATTCTAAACACAAGGCAAGAAGAAGTCGATTGCCTTGAATGTATTGCTATATTGACTATATGTAGAGCACACTAAATTTCTATTGCTGGTTGGTACTTGTTCAGCATCCACTCAGTTGAACTTTAATACGCCAAACTCCAGCGATAGGCTCAAATTATATACATGGTTTACGATAGCATTAGCTACGCATTTACCGTGAGATCTGTATCCAAACCGTAATTTAAACGCACTGGCATAGTAACATCAGCACAGTGTGATTGTGTGAATAGTTGTGGTACCAGATATGTTTACTCCGGCATATAAAGATAATCTGATGTTTTTTTTCCTCACTTCTATAAAATAACGTTAATTGTGTGGCACGCATTATGTGCAATTCGCTGGTAAAACAGCGTCACAAAGCAGGTTGACATTTATTTTTTGGCGACTCATCTGTATTATGTGCACTCCCCTAGCAACATAGTGCGACATTTTTGAATGGGTTTTAGTCAGATCATCTCAAGATAAAAAGCCGTTGAATTGTAATTGGCAGATGTTTGCAAGTAGACAATACGGTCTGCGGATCATTCCCCCAAAGCCCAATGAGAAATACAAGAATAACGCTGGAAAGCAACACTAGTCAATAATATTTTAGTAACAATATAATAATAGGAATAAGAGTATGGCAGATCTTCAGCGATATTTTTTTGCCGTTGAATTAGTTACACTCCCTAATGATCGTAAATGACTCTTCTTTATTAGATACACAGGAAGGCCATAATTCTCGCGACTGAGAGTAGTATATCGAATGAAAAGTCGATATCTGCGAGTGGCAGCGAAGGGACAAGTGCTTAATGTCAAGCGGAAGGCATAGTGGCGCACTTCTGTTATTGGCGATTATTGCTACTTGGTGGCGGGGCAGCTTCTTTCCTTCTATCAGAGAATGTTGGTCACTCGTTCTTTGTTCCTTGAGGTCGATCAGAATGTTTAGATTCCCTATTTTTAAAGATGGTTGAAATAATATTCTAAATTGTGGGAATCCAGCTGGAGGGGAGTGTGAAAAGAGCATATTTAGACGACGAAGGACCAAACAAAGCCAACGAATAATTAGTAACAATGGTCGTTAGGAGAGAAGACGATTCGTAGGAAGAGATGGTATTAAATATGATATAATAATCAGTGTAATTGAGCGACTAATGGTGAATACGAGGGTGAATAATAGCGACATACCGTGGTCATCTTGTGATAATATATAATTTCTTGTATGCCGTTGCGTTATACAGTGGCACTGGTACATCGTATACCTTCAGCAGCATCTGGTCCCACTTGTTGCTGAATGTTCTTAGGCGCTTCATCCTTCCTTCCAACCGTTTATAGTTTAATAATTGCCAAGACCAAATAGAAGTTGTACGATACGCCCATGCCCCTTTCTTCCCCTCTTCACTAAGCCCTATAATAGTCTGTAATCATATACAATAGAAGCCAACAAATATCAATTGTTCGAAGCCCACCTACAAGTATTGCCCAATTTCTAGAAGCTCTATAACTCTGTATAACTACTAAATTACACTGATTACACTGTTTGCCGTGTTTTCTTAACCAGAGGAATGCCACTAAAAATGCTCGTATATGTGGTAACAATCGTGCTATGAGTGCTAAGAATTACCGAAAAGAAAAGAAATCACACTAGTCTACTGATTCAATAGGCACTCAATGGTACGGATATAGGGGGCTTGAAGAGAGGAGTAAATGGGCTAAGTTGAGTGACTTTTATGGTGCGGCTAGAGAAACCAGCAAACAATAAGATGTTATCAGTAATATCAGTATTATCAGTAAGAGCAATAGAAGCGGTATTGTAGGGAGGGTAGGCTATTGTAATACCAGTGTAATACAGTGTCATATCAGTATGTGGCGGTAGAAAATACTAGCAGTGTATGACAGCTGAAAGGAGCAGACGTTTACGCTACATGGTGGCCGCCACCAACAGTTCTCCGCATTTTGCAGCAGTCTGCCCTAGTTAATAGAAGCTGAGGAAAGTTTCCGCCGCAGTGCTGTAATTGGTGAGCATTGACCAATACGCGATTAGCTGCACCATCCAAAAGCTTAGCTTAGGCGGCAAATCCGAAAGTGAACTCATCAGCGCCAGATGCGACTGCCCGTTTGGGCCTGGCGGCGGTTGTGACACAAACGTGGAACGCACGCCCAAACGGGAAATGGACAACTCACGCACGGTCGCTGGGCACTTCATGCACGACGCAGTGCTCCTAAAAAATAGACAGAAAAGCCCCAACAAAGTGTCTAAAAACAGAATCCTAAATCCATATTTTTCTGCCAGAAAATAACTTAAAAAATAATGCAGAAATCATAAAAAATAAATCAAAAAAATCACTTTTTTTTTTCCATTTTTTTTGGCTGTAATTTTCTCTCTTAACTTTTTTAAATCACAGTTGGAAATGAACGTATATAACAAAACTGAATCCTGTTAACACGCCGGTTTCCACACCATCTTTTTCCACCCATAGCCGTCCCTTTCGCCGCCGTGTGCCAGTATCCGCTACCGGCCCTCTCCGCTGCCTGCCTGCCCCGCCTCCGGCACTTTTCGTTTGTGAGCACACCGCTTTTTCCACGCCTAGAAGCGGCCTCACAAGACTTTTCACACACCTGGCCTTCACCCAGGCACTACGGCCCGGAAACAGGCGTGTACCCCCCAACCGCACCGGCCGCGCCCGTCCAGCCCGCTGCCGGCCCCGAATTCCGCCGTTTTCCCCCGCATTCCGCCACAAACGGCCCTGCGTCTCCGCCTCAATACGACTCCACCCACCGCAAAAACCCACCCAAACCCGCCAAACCCCACCAGCAACCACACATCCACACAGCCGCCATGACCAAAAAGCCGCAGGAGCCGCCGGTCAAAAAAAACGCCTTTGTGCACAAGCTCTACACCATGCTCCAGGACCCCAAACTCGCGCACCTCATCTGGTGGCAGGAGTCCGGCGACCACAACTCGTTTGCGCTTTTTCCCGGCAAGGAATTCGCCGACGCGCTCACGGGCTACTTCAAGCACGGCAACGTAGCCTCGTTCGTGCGCCAGCTCCACATGTACGGCTTTCACAAGGTGTCCGAGCCGACATCGGCCGCAAACATCGACAAGGACACGCCCCCGGTGTGGGAGTTCAAGCACCTGTCCGGCAAGTTCAGGAAGGGCGACGAGTCGCTGCTCATCTACATCAAACGCCGGTCGTCGTCCAACAGCTCGCGCAACAGCTACTCGGAGTCGCATCCGGAATACCCCGGACACTCGCCGTCGCCGGCCGCGTACGACACGCACGTGCCGTACTTCCCGCAGCCCCAGCCGTACGTGCAGTACTACCCCACGCCGCTCCCGGCCCCGCTCCCGGCGCTTCCCGTGCCGGTTCCGCACTACCAGTACCCGCCGGTCTACTACCCGCAGCCGTATCCGCCGCAACCGGGCTTCCTCCCGCAGCCCCCCATGCAGTACGCCCCTATACCGCCTAACCCCGACCAGACCCCGGCCCCCATCAAGGTCCAGCACTACTCGCCCAACCTTCAGTTCCGCAAAATATGGGAGAACTCCGGCGCCGGGGCCGGCCGCCCCCGCAACCCGTCGCTTCTCTACGACCCGCTCGCGCCAGCCCCGCCTCCGGCTCCGGCTCCCGCCCCGGACCACCACTCACTCACCCGCACAAACTCCGCGCATCTGATCAAGTTGCCGCCTCCGGCGCTGCTTCCCCGCACCAGCGAGCCGCGCGACGAGTCTCCGGCCCCGGCCCCGGCCCCCGTGCCCCGCAGTATCCCGTCCCATTTCGACCCCGCTCCGGCCGTGCTGCTGTTGCCGGGCCTGCCCTCGGCGTTAGACGCCAAAAAGCTCCACGACCGGTTGCGGCCGTCGCTTCTCGAACTCTACAGCCCCGGCGTGAAGAACAGCGTCGTGCGCATGCAGAACGACTCCATCGGGTCGCAGTCGTCGCATAACTCCGTCTTCTCCAACCAGCTGTCGGTGCTGTCCATGCTGACGTTCCACCGGGCGTCGCTGTTCGGGCTGTTCCTGCACAGCATAGCCGGCACCGGCAAGAACTCGATCTCGGTCAGCCCGCACGACCCGTTACCGGCCCGGCGCTCGCTCACAAGCTCGCCGTTGTCGAAGCACACCGCCACCGGCGACTTTGTGCGCGACACCAAGAAAAAGGTCTCGGTGGAGCTGTTGCTCGGCGGAGACGCCGCCGCCACCGGCGCGGACACCAAGCGCCGCAAGTTGGCGTGACTCGCCCTTCATTTCGCTGCGATGATAAAAGTCTCGTTTATTACTATGTATTATTATCCAAACACGCTTTTCTTTCTTCCTTCTATTCTATGCTACAGGTCTAGTTAGTGTACTTTCAATAAAACATTCCGTATGTGGTTCTAGAACGGGCGGCCCTTCTTGCCGCTTTTGGCCCCGGTCACCGGCCCCGGTTTCCGGGCCGACCGCGACCGGCCCATCTCCTCCTCCAGATCGGACCCGCCGCTGTCTGCAGCCTTGCTCGGCCCGTTCCTGCTACTGCTGCTGCTACTGTTACTGTTTCTGCTACTGTTTCTGCTACTAACGCCCTTTCCGTTTCGGGAAATACCCCCGCCGGGCCTACTGCCACTGCCCTGCCGCTGTCGCACGTCGTTCCGAGTCTTGTTCATAAGCGCTAGCATCGGCTTGGAGCTCACACGACCGCTCTGTTCCTTCTTCATGGTCTGGAACGCCTTATCGCCGCTGGCAATGAACTCGCCGATCTTCACCGCTTGCTCCGTCTTTAGCGACGCAAGAGTTCCGCCGCTCGGCACGATCGGCAAGTTGTAGAAACTGTCGTGCACAGCTTCAGTACCCGCCGGCACATCGCCGGTCCGGCTCGGCTTGAGCCAGTCCGCCACAAGCGAATTGTTGTGCGCCACCGCATACTGAAACCGCGCCTGAAGCTCCTGCTTGGCCTGGATCTCCTTACGTCTACTCATACTTATGCTGCATAAAAACTACACCCGCTACTGGGCTGGTTCTACTGGCGTTAATATGTATGTGATGCTCATCAGATATTCGCGGCTTACGTAAGCAGCATGTGCGCCGCAAAGGTGTGAAAAAAATTTAGCATCCACCGCCACCAGCCAATACTCCACAAAACAGGTAGGCAAAATGTAGGAGCAGGTAGCAAAAAGAAATGCGCAAACCCGGAATCGAACCGGGGGCCCAACGATGGCAACGTTGGATTTTACCACTAAACCATTTGCGCCTGTTTGTTGTTGAGCTGGGCGATTCATGCGCACACACAGTATGTGAGTCACGTGAGTTTAGTCACATTTCCTGCGACCGGCCCCATGGGGTACACGGCTCCGTATAGCTCTAGAAGCGGTCTGTAGTAGCTCTCATTGGTGTTGATACGTAGCTAATTGTATGTGCCAGTGTCTCTGGCGAAATTAAAGCCGGATGAAAGCCGACTGTTCTCTGTGTGGAATCATCCGAAACCGCTAACGGCAAGTTGCCTACAACTAACCTACGTAACCCATTATTGCTGTTTCTGTTATAATTAAACTAAGCTGTGCATTGGAAATATCCTAACGGATTCCTGAAATAATGCCGTTACCCCCGTCTCAAGCAGATGGGGCATGTACTCTATAGAACCATATACCACGTAGAAACGAACCCCGCCGACGCCATAATTGGGGCAGCATAAGCAGTCGGCAGGCTACAAATGTGTGATCTTCAATGGTGCATTTACTTGTTGTCTGCCAGTCCAAGTCGTTCTCCGACTATTGCCACGACAATAGCCCCCATCGGGATTCCGGTGAGTCACCAGTACACTACCGGCTTCTACTTCTACTCCAACGCCAACGGCTTCACGAATTGACCTCGAGAAGCTGCTACTACCACAATCTTCTAATACATCACATACATTTACTATTGAGTGAAATACTTGTGTGTGGAGGGTGTGCTTCAGACGCGTCCTCACTGTCCATTACTCAATCAACTAAAGTCTGGACCCAGGGGCCAAGTAATATACAACATGCAGCACCGGCTCAAGGCCGAAACATCTCTATAAACAGACGACTTTTCTGCCGACTTCAAACGGGTAAAGTATTGATACCGGCTAAACGGTCGATGGTGGGAGCAAGCGCAGGGTGGCTCAAAACATCGCCAATATACGGAATTGACCGCAAGAACTGTACAATGGTGCCGAAAAAGTCGCCAAACAACCCCAATATCCCAAAACTCTCCAAAACAAACCCTATAAACGCCCTTTTCATCAAGATCAACAAGATCCCAAGGCCAAAGCACAAGGTGCCCCGGAGCTTGGTGGGTCTCGTGAAAAACGTGACTGTACGTTGCGGCCCGATGATAAGCACCAATCCTATCAAGAACAAGATGTTGCCCAAGGCCAAGAAGCCCAGGTCAAAGAAGGTCATGATCCCAAGGACAAAGAAGATGAAGCCTCCGGCCGTGAAACCAACTCCGAATTCTGTGTGGTGTTAGTACAAAAAAAGCCCAAACAAAGTCTCGATCCATCGCCCGCTATACATACTCTGCCGCTCAGACAACCAGATCATGCTGTTTTCTATGTGTGTGCTGGTACTGTGCTGGGTGCCGCTGGAGACACTATCTATTTGGCAACTGTGTATCGCCAAAATTTGGTGTGTCGGTCGTGCGCAGGCCCAGTTTTTCGGCGTCGCACCGATTAGGCAGTCGGCGCGCGCGTCACGTGTAAACGGCACGTGATATGATCCCCTGAGAATCAGCTGCTAACCGAATTATACAGCCCATTGACTGGTGGGCTTATATCGGTCCCAATTTGCTTTACAAACACCGGGCTTTGCAGCTGCTTGTGTTTACTTAGCTCATAATGAGTGCCGATGATGCTCCGCCTTCTTATGAAGAGGCCATTTCTGCCTCCAACTCGCAGGCCCTGACTATTCCCCCGCAAAGACCCGCTAGACCTGCGCAACCGTTGCCGCAAACCTACCAACGGCCGCAAGAGGGTCTGCTGTCATACCACGGCCATGCACCTACCCCACCTTCACGTCCATCACACGGTTCAAGCACCAGAATCAGGCCCCAGGTCTCCACCGAGGACTTGTACACAGCCAACCCTAATTTGCCCTTCAAGTATCCGCGGGGCTATTTTTGCAACCAGTGCAAGAACAGCGGCTATAAGAGCAACGGCAAGTTCTGCAGAAACTGCTGGAAGGAATTTTATCTCTGTAAGCATGCGTACAACCCCAACCCTATGCTCGCTTTCAGGTTTCCCAGGGGCTACTACTGCGAAAAGTGCAACAATACCGGGGTTAAGACCAAAAATGGCCTCTCCTGCCAGGATTGCTGGGAGTTGTTTGGGCCCCGGAACCGGCAGACTCCAATTGTTTCTGCTCCCGCACTTATGTCGCCGTTTTCAAACATGATGGGCCGGCCACCTCCTTCGTCTTTTGCCTGGGGTCAGAGTCCTCCACCTCTCCGGGTGCCACCGGGGGATCCTCGATTAGGCGGGATACCCTGTGGCCGATGCCGCGGTAGCGGCTTAATTAATGGTTTCCTTGAGCAGGATTTGTGCCTGGTGTGCGGTGGTTTAGGTCGCATTATCCATGGGCCACCTCCAAATCATCTCATGTCCCAGAATGGGTATAATGCGCCCGGTTTCGGGCCCGATAGGAAGCGCTAACGAACTATGACAATGTTTTACTTATTATCTGTATAATGATTTATTTATTTTGTGACTCAGTTTGGTATCATGCAAATATAGAGTAGTTAATGAATGCACTTTGGTGACGCAAGAGAAAATACGTCCATGGTAATAAATCAGTGGGTGATGGGGATCAATAGCATATAATCGATGATCGGGAGTCAAACAGTGGCTTATTCCAGAAGTTGCTATGTCTCTTCAAATGCTTGTACACTATATACACTGTATTCTCTTTACCTATACCACACACTTACCCCAACAATAAGTCTACTAGAAGCGAATTAACGCGCCCAAACAGACACAGAATAACCAGTATACCTTGCGTAAATTACACGTTATAAACACTATAGACATTATTCCCTCAGTGGTAATTGGAAGGGTACTTGAAATCGGTAAGCTCGTAGAAGTTCTCCTTGATGTTTCTAACAGACACAAACCGCGACAAGATGTTACCACTGCCAGCCTTATCGTTGGTACCAGATGCTCTAGCGCCTCCAAACCACTGCTGACCCACCACAGCACCAGTAGACTTATCGTTAATATAGAAATTACCAGCGGCGTATCTCAAGTTCTCTTCTGCTAATCTGATAGCTTCGCGGTCGCGTGCAAAAACAGCACCAGTCAATCCGTACTTAGTGACGGAATCGATGCTGGAGATGATCTCAGAGTATTCAGCATCAGGATATACGTACACGGTCAAAATTGGACCAAAGAACTCTCTGGTCAAAAACTCGTGGTTAGGGTTAGTGGTATGGATCAAGGTAGGCTGCACAAAGAAACCAGACGACTTGTCGTACGAACCACCAGTCACAATTTCCAACTCTGGGTCGGTCTTAGCCTGGTCCAAAGCAGCCGCTAACTTGTTGTATGACTGTTCGTGGATCACGGGACCCATGAATGCATTCAAGGACTCAGGTGCAGAAGTGTTCCCAATCTGGATTTGGCTGACAGTAGACACAAATTTGTCCTTGAACTCTGGCCAAATCGATTCAGCAACGTATAAACGTGACAATGCCGAGCACTTTTGGCCCTGGTACTCGTAAGCACCTCTAACCGATGACAAAACGGCATGGTCAAGCGAGGCGCTGTTGTGCACCAAGTGGAAGTTCTTACCTCCCGTCTCTCCCACAATCCGGGGAAAGTCCCGGTACTTGTCTGCAGCGACATTGTTGGATATTTTGGCATACAAGTTCTTGAACACATCGGTGGATCCGGTGAAGTGCAAAGCAGCGAATTCACGATCCTCCAAGACGAGATCAGTCACCTCCACTGGGTCACCAGGGATGAAGTTGATAACACCAGCAGGTAAGCCAGCCTCCTCTAAGATGTTCAACAACACGTAGTTGGATAAAGCGGCAGTAGCCGATGGTTTCCACACAACGGTGTTACCCATGAGGGCTGGAGCCCCGACCAAGTTGGCAGCGATGGCTGTGAAGTTGAAAGGTGTGACTGCATACACAAAACCTTCAAGTGGGCGGTATTCGGCCCGGTTCCACACACCAGCACTGGTCGAAATTGGCTGCTGCTGGTACAATTCCTCGGCGTATTTGGCATTGTAACGGAAAAAGTCGATCAACTCGGCAATAGAGTCGATTTCAGCCTGGTACACGTTTTTGCCCTGTCCCAACATGGTAGCGGCAAGCATGTCATAGCGGTACTTAGTGGAGATGAGATCGGCAGCTTTCAAGAAAATAGCAGCCCTGTCAGTCCACGGAGTTGCTGCCCACTTGGCTTTGGCCGATTTCGCAGCCGCAATTGCAGCAACGACATCCTCGGCAGTTGCCTGCGAGATGTTAGCCAAATTTTGAGCGTGTTTGGCGGGGTTGACCTGTGGCTTGGTGTTTGGGCGGTAGATCTTCTGGCCGTTGATCACGAGGGGAATTTCAAGCGACTCGTCGCTGTACTTGGTGATGGAGGCCCGCAACAAGTCCCACTCTTTCTGGTCGTGAAAAGAAAATTCCTTCACGTGCTCGTTGGACACGTTTGGAGGCACTTTGCTGTGTGCAAACTGGGAGGCCATTCTGGTCCAGTTTCTGGTCACGGCACTGGTTCTGGCAGTTCTAGATACGGCAGTGGTAGAAACGGTTCTGACACTTCTGGTAGCAGCACGCATTGCGCTGCGGGTGGTGGCTCTCAACATGGCTGTGTGCTGTGCTTATTGTGGTTTATGCGCAAACTCTGCTGAGAAAGGGAAATATCAATTTATATATCTGCGGTCCATTTCTCAAATCTGAAAAATTATGGGGTCGGTATGGATATCACCATTTTTTTCAGCAACTTCCGCGGCAGGGCAGCACAAGCGAGCATGTCAGATTCCAACTCACGTGGCGTGGGTTACCGCAAGCGAGCAAAAAATTTTGCATCCAAAATTGGCACAATACAAGACACGATATTACTCACAATTCACCACGCAACAATATACTCAATAATATTACACAACTGGACTCATAATGCGTACAATTCAGACGCACTCTGCTCAGCACCTACATATGCACGATTCAGGGTTATTCCGCTATCTTTCTAACCGTTGCAGCCAACGCCTCGATCTGGGTCGCTATCTGCTGCTTGTTATCGCTGAATGTCACTCCAAAAGCGTCTAATCGTGAGTTGAGCTCGTCCACCAGCTTGTTCCAGGCCTCGAGATCGGCTCGGAGTTCACAGAGCGTATTGTCGATCTCTCCTGCTGCATGGACAGTGCTACCAATGTCACTATGCACAGTGTTAAGCGTTTTGAGCCGGCTCACCACATGAGGCACTATGCGGTTGATCTTGCTTATTTCAGGCAATTGCAGATAAAGCTCATTGACGCGTGTGTCATCAGCGTGTGTCAGATCCAGATCTGCTACCGTGTTCACCTTTATGGCATGGAGCTTTCTATCATTGTCAAACCGCTCTATCTCCTGTCGGAGCTTCTCGATCTCACCCTTGACGCTTTCTGCACTCAGCGCAGGGTTGTTGGCGATGTCAACTTTCATCTGCAACTGCATTATCTTTGCACTGAGCGTTTGGCTTGGCTCTGAACCACACACACGCTGCTGATCTACGGCCACAATCGCGTCGTACCCAACAAAATCTTCTATGTGGGCTATACGTGCCTCTAACTCTAGTACCTCTGCGGTATCTACAAGACGGTACGTGTCTATTTGGCTCGTGCTGGTGTCCTTTTGCAGTATGCGGTCGGAAATCGCGGCAAATATGTGTTTTACTCTATCGTTATCGTACGCATTATCTGTACGGGTACTCTTTGATGCTAAAAGCTGCGATAGGCGGTCCAATTGCTCGTTTTCGTCTGAATTGGACGTGGTATCGCTCTTTAATTCCTCTAATTCTCGTGTGATACGTGCAAGTTTCTCCTCCCGTGACTCGTGTTCACTCGTTAGCACGTATCCAGCCTGACCCGGTTGCTTCGAAGCTATCGAACCCAGAAAATCGGCCTGTGATGTCTCAGAAAGTGTCGTGTTTCGGGGTGGTTGTTTGGTGTATAATGTGTCCTGGATGATATCAACATTGGACAGCAGTTCTGGTTCCGATCCGGGTGTCGTTTCTTTGCCGACACTTTCCGTGTCTGAAGTTTCAAACACCTCCTGCGACGTACTGTCTATATCAGGAAGATCGGTGTACTTGTTCATTGGGTTGGTGGTATAAATGTATGGATCGTATTTCGTATACAAAAAATTTCGGAGTGCGCGTTTTGTATGTGAATGGTTAGTATGGTGCAAATGGATAATGCAATATGGCAATATGTTAAGCAGCGTAGAGACGGCACATGCGGCTGTTCAGATGTGGGACATATGAGATTTATGGGCGCATTTACTAGTTCTTATATAGTGTAATAAGCGGATAGTACGGGTTTACTCGGCATTCAGGCTGAAATGACCCAAATTGTACCAACTCTGACACCAGCTCTGTACTGCCTATTTACTCGCTTAGCCCGTCTATATATGTGTGACGATCTCCACCACATCCTCGTCGTGCACCGGGTGGTTCAACCCACACTTCTGCGGGGAATGCTTGGCACTGGACCCCCACACCAAGGCGTACTTGAACTGGTTCTTCATCTCCCTGTGGATCAGGTCACACACCTCCTTAATGGTGGAGTTGTTTCTGACCACCATGGGGTCGTCCAAATTGGGCTGTATTCCTCTTCTTTTGGTGTATAGGCGCAAAAGATCCAACTGTCTCCATATCTCCTCCTTCAAGTCCTCGATTCCCAAGTCCAACTCGCACGACATCACCACCGTGTTGGGCTCACGTGCCAAACGGTCGCATTCCTCTAGCGACACGGCGTCTATCTTGTTGTACACGTACAAGCACTTGATGTACGAGATGTACTGGTCGTTGATGATGTCGACAAAGTCGTCGATGGTGCAGTTTTCGTCCCGAATAAGCACATCCGCGTTATGGATCTTGTAGTCCTTCAACAACGCCGCCACCAACTTCTCGCTCAAGTACTTGGGCGGACTGGTGGCGTTCATCTTGACCCCACCCGTCTTCTTGATTTTTAGCGAGATGTTGGGTCTTTCCTTGTTCAATCGGATCCCCATCGACTCCAACTCGTTTTCCAAGATTTCCCGCTGATCGCCGCTCTTGGTAGCGTCGAGAACCATCAAAATCAAGTCTGACGTTCTGGAAACAGCAATAACCTGCCTTCCTCTACCCTTGCCCTGACTGGCAGCCTTTATAATACCGGGTAAATCCACTATTTGCACCTCGGCTCCGTTGTACTCAAGTATACCCCCCACTGAGGTTAATGTCGTGAATTCGTAGTTGGCGGCTTCCGACTTGGTATTAGTCACCTTCGACAAAAACGAAGATTTACCCACCGACGGGAAACCAATCAATGACACCCGAGCATCTCCGGCCTTGGCCACCTCGAATCCCTGGCCCCCGCCTGAAGATCCTCCTGCTTGTGGCTCTAGTAACTCTCTTCTGTATCTGGCTAATTTACCCTTCAACAACCCGATATGATACTCGGTGGCTTTGTTTTTTTGGGTGCGCGAAAGCTCCTCCTGGATCTGCGCAATCTTCTCTAGGATACCCATGCTTGGTTATATACAGTTGTGCAGTAATGTGGTATGCCCTGATGGAGCAGCAGCTTGAGAGCAGTAGCGTATTTGTTGAAAATTTATTGTGCAGGATGTCGTGCACACCACTGCGACATGGTCACGTGAGTTTCTACAACTGCACCATTTGCCTGCCACACTGTCGGAAAATGCCCCCGGCCGCTGCTGCAAAAGTTGCTTGGCTGTATTTCTGATCTCTCCCTAAACCGTACTTCTCGTGGAGGCTCGATTTCCGTCGCCAATACGCTGGGCACTGCCCATGTAATACGGTGGTATCTCCATTCCTGCACACACACTGAAAATTGTTCTCGCTAAAAAAAATCAGAGATGCTCATCTCCATACTTAAGGTAAGGTCTATTACTATAGCTATAAGTGTAGCTGGAAAAACTCCTGTAAGTAGCAAACTATGGCCAAGGCTCCTAAGAGTGGAAGAAGACCCACGGCAGAAGTGGGCAAGGTTTTAGGTGCGGGCTCTTCTAAAATTAAAAAGAAGATAAGAGACATAGAGAGACTATTGAAGAAAGATACCCTCCCGGCTAATGTGAGAGTGGAAAACGAAAGAACCCTCAAAGCTTTGAAAGTCGAGTTGGGAAATGCTCAAATAAACCTCAAGGCCAAGGAAATATCTAAAAAGTACCACATGGTGCGTTTCTTTGAAAAGAAGAAGGCCATCAGAAAGGTCAAACAGGCAAGAAAGGACTTTGAAGAAGTGTCTCAGGCAGGTGTACGGAAAGACATAAAAAAGGCCAGAAAGAAATTGAGACACTGTGAAGTTGATTTGGTATATACCATTCTTTTCCCCAAGACTGAAAAATACATTTCATTGTACCCAAATCCAAAGGAGAATGACGAAGTAGACATGTCTAATCCTAAAGCCAAAAAAGGTGCCCAGCTCACAGATCAGAGAAAGAGAGAACTCATCTCCAAAGCAGAAAAGCTTATGGAAGAAGGAAAACTTCCATTCTCGTTGGAAGATGCAATCTCAGGCAAAACAATCAAGGTCGATGACAAAATACAGGCAGAAACTGTGGATGAAATTGATGCTCCTGAACAAAAGGAAGAAGTGGAAGAAGACGATTTCTTTGAGTAGAGACATAACAAACTTGTATATTAGAACAATACATACTGCATTGAGACGGATATGTAGAAGAGCCTATTATACCTGCTATTTCAATGAGTACCCTGTGCTATAACTGATGTCCATCGAGTCGTTCACCATTATAAGCTTTACATCCCTTTGCTGTATATCTTCAGGCACCTCAATCTCACATGAAATCTTCCCCTTATTTCCAGCCATTCTGGGTGATGCTCTCTTTAATAACAAAAGCTCTTCTTCTTGGGCATCAGACACAATAACAAACCATGATTCCCTCTGTGCCTTGGGAAAATGTGGGGCATAAACCTTAAAGTCTTTGTTCAATGGGGGGTTTCTGTGAACTAGCTCCACTTTTAACACATCTCCACTTTCCTGGCTGACAGAAAGATCACCAACTGGAAGATGGGAAGCGATTCTTACAAACTCCCGCTTTTCCTCCTCGCTTTCTATGTCCAACATTTCAGCTGTCTTAAACAACTTTCCTCTATTCATGGAACCTATTGTTTTCAAGTCAAGCTTCTGTTTCTCTTCTTTCTTCCAGAGATCGAGTCCTGGTAATGCCGAAATAGGGTCATCGTCGTACCAGCATCTCTGTTTTATGCATTGCATCAACTGCACAAAGGTAAGTACTGTCTTTAAATATCCCAATTCAGAGGCAGCATCAATGAATGCCTGAATCACACGAAGTGCTTGATCCTGTACTGCTACTGTGTCCTGAGCATAATCTGCAATAGGTAACTCGACGCGACTGATAAATGCTTGCAACAACAAGTATGCTTTCACATGAGGATCCCATATAAACTCACACTCCAAGTCAGTGGCTGGATACCGCATTGATTGAGACATTTCCATGTTGATAAGTTCCTCCCCATGTCTGGTAGCTAACTCGTCGTATTCAGTAGCCTCACACAAATACCGTAAACACTCTCTGAAACCAGAAGACTTCGAAACTTTGCTAAGTAAGTTTCTGATTGTCTTGTGAGATAAGTAGTAGTACGAAGAGATGTTCAAAAATGGTGTCGCGTGTAACTCATCATTTCCAGTAGAAATAACACAGCTCAGCTCTTGCAAATTGCTAATGGATTGGTCGATTAAGGATGCCAAGTACAGAGAAATACCTGCTGTACTGGTGTCTTCTATGCCGTAATAAGTGGGGTTATTGTGGGCTCTTCTGTACAAAAAGGTCCAGGTCAAAAAGTCCATAGCCTCCTGTCTGGTAGTGATAGTTCCCGCGGATATCTCTGCTCCTATATGGTTATCCAAGACTTTATGCAATGAAGACTCTACTGGGAACCCCACATTCAAAAAGTGCTTGTAAAACACCTTTCTGGACTCTTTTGTATACACTATCGCAATACCAGACGTGTCGAAAGCAGGTCTTCCCGCTCTACCCATCATCTGCAAAATATCGGTCAAATCCATATCACGGTAGCCCTCGATCTTAGCATCGAAAAACTGAGTACCCTTGATGATCACCAAGTGAGCTGGCAAATTGACACCCCAAGCCAAAGTGGAAGTTGCTACCAAAATTTGCACTTTTCCAGCCTCAAAAAGCTTATGGGAGATTTGACGATCAGATTCGACTAGACCAGCATGGTGTAGACCAATACCAAATTGCAATGAGAGCTTTAGGGTATCATCCTTGACCTTTTCCAATATGTCCTCCAATTCATAATCAGACATCTTGAGGAATCTTCTGGGGTCAGACTCCATCCCACACAAATGAATGAGGTCTAAAGCTGTAAGTCTAGTTTGACGACGCGAAGCCACAAAAATCAACACTGGTTTTGTAGGAGAGTGCTGCTTGATTGCCATAAATGCTGGTTTGTTCATGGTTTTCATAAGTGGACAAAATGCCAAGTTATCTGGGAAACCATCAATATACATCTGTAATGGAACGGGACGCACTGACAGCGGGAAGTTAAACAATCCCTCCTTAACGCCCAACCATCCTGCCATATCTATAGCGTTAGATACTGCAGTAGACATTCCTAGCAATCGGATGGGCTTTTTGGTCTGTGAAGAGATATAGTTCATACGACTGACAATCATCTCCAAAATAGGACCTCTATCACTGGCAAGCAAATGGATCTCGTCCATGATAACTAATGAGACCTCCTGCACAAACTTCCTGGTCTGCCAGTTACGAGAGATACCATCAAACTTTTCAGGGGTTGTGATGACAATGTCGGCCTCTCTGACTTCTTTTGCTTCAGGAAGTGAGTCACCGGTCAATTCCACTAACTTGTGGGTCGTGTTTCTGGATATCCGAGCACGCCAGTCATCTACTCTTTCTCGTACCAATGCTTTCATAGGAGCAATGTAAACCACTTTGGATCCTGGAAAATCCCTGAATGCGTGCCAAATAGCTAACTCTGCCACCACAGTTTTCCCTGACCCTGTAGGAGACCCTACAAATACACTCGAATTAGTGTTATATAATGAGTGGAAAGTCATGGTTTGCATGGGGTTGAAGTAGCGAAATTTCAGAGAGTAGATCTTCTCTATCTCCTTGTTGTGCAATGCTGTAATGGGCAATGGTTGCAACTTTAACAAATTGGTGCGTATAGTCTCATTTGAGGGTCTGATTAAGTGCTGGAAAGTAATGGAATGCACACTTTCTGAGCCGATCCATGAATCAGAGAGAACCCTTACAACAATCTGGGCAGGTAATGGGTCTCCTAGTGGAATCATCACATCCATCTCGTGAGGGCTTTTCATTTGTCTTTTGTTAAGAAGAAACTTTTCAACGTGCAAAAGATCTGACTTATCAGATTCTTCCACTGTAAGCCAGAACATCTGGACATTTCCATGGAATCTCTCGTCCCATACGAAATCAGGTTCCAAATTTATGTGAACGCGCATAACGTTACTGGTAATGGGGAATGCTTCTGCGTCGATCTCTATATAGGGGAATTTCCCCACTAATTTGTACAACACGTCGCCCATTCGCGTGTTATGTACTAGTGCCCCCAATTCACCTGGTTCCATATCACGTAAAGTATCGATAGATGGGTTTTTGGCTTGGATGTTTCGCAAAATCGTATCTGGTAACTCAAACTGTCTTAAAGGATGCTCAAATCCCCAAAGCCTTCTGTCAATAGATTTGCAAATTGACAACATAACCTTTACAAAAGTACCCCATCTCCGTGTGATACCTATGAGAAATAATGCTCGGCATATTCTACTGGCATTTTGCGATACATAGTTGGAGTCTGAAATCAATGCTGAATCTCTCACTAGTGCCTTTGAGATATATGCCTGCAACAAGATATTGGTCTTTCCAGCGGGAGTTGCAACTTCACCAGCAATCTGACACGCAGTATCGCTTTCGAGCAATGCTTTAAGCTCTGTAGCTTCTTCTTCTCTGAACTTAATACTATCAAACTCACTACTCATACTGATCATCGACAATACGTCTGCCTCGGTTGCACGAGGATTAAGCATCTGGTTGAATATTTCCACCGAATTATTCAACAAGTAGAAATCAGACGCAATTCTGCCCAAATCTTTCGACGTTAAGGAGCCTGAGTTTTCTTCAAATATGATCATCTGCAAGCCATGTAATCTTCTGGCTGCGGCAATAATCATGTCTCTTCTTTTGTTGTTGAGCATGGGATCTTCCTTGAGCTCTTTCCAGTCTATGCCGTACGCAAATGGATTCTGCCGCATTCGAACCATCATGTAAGTATATCCAAGCCATCTAACACCCTCATCCACATTAGTGACACTTCCTAGCGAAATTTCTGCATTCAAGTTATCTATCAACTTCTCACTGAGTTTCGACTCTATAGGATGCTGCTGTGTAATCAAAGACACATAATGGTCTAATCTATCACTGGTGGTGCACAAAATACCTGTACCAAACTGTTCGTACTGCGGTCTACCAGCACGTCCAAAGATCTGGATCACATCAGAAATCCCCAAGTCAATAAAACCACCCTGTTTGGAATCATAAACCTGTGTACCCTTCACAATAACCACAGCGGCAGGCAAGTTCACACCCCAAGCCAAAGTAGCTGTACAGCACAAAACCTTTATGGCACCACTCTCAAACATCTTCTCAGTAAGGTTTCTGTCACTACGCAACATCCCGGCATGATGGATACCGAAACCGTATTGGAATAGCTCTCTCATCTCCTTGTTTCTATTTTTGTTAGCAATTTCACGCAGAAACTTATCGTAATGGTCACTGTCAGAAGCATCAAAATAACTTGTTTCTGAGTGATTTTTAGCTATCTCAATGTATGACCTTGCCGTCTTGACCGTGTCTTTTCTGGAATGCACAAATACCATAACCTGTAGTCCCTGACGGATGTATTCCACCAACTTTTGATACGACACACGATCAATATTCTCTCTGGCCTGTTTGGAACCGGCTTTTCCTCTTACCCCTAACAACTTCTGTTCAAGTGGCACAGGACGGAAAGAGGCGTCAAAGTAAAACATACCTATATTTCTGTTCACCCCCAAAAAATCGGCGACATCCATATAGTTCGGCAAAGTAGCAGAAAGACCAACGACTCTGATCATCAGCTGGGTGCTTTCAACCTGTCTGAGTGTACGAGCTACCAAAGTTTCGATTACTGAACCTCTATCTTCGTGTAATAAATGTACTTCATCAATGATCAATAGCTTTACTTTCAGTACTAATTCGTTGTCACCGTTCAGTTTTCTAGTCACAACATCCCATTTTTCAGGTGTGGTAACGATAATCTGGGTAGTGAGAATCTCCAGTCTGGTTAATTGCATGTCACCAGTGAGTTCTCGCACACTGATTCCCAACCATTGCAACTTCTTGCTGTATTTCTCCACTATTTCTGCTGCTAACGCCTTTAAAGGTGCTACATATACGATTTTAAATGCATTGTAGTCGATATCGATCACTCTCTCACCGCTGTCAACATCATTTTGCTCATTGACATATTGGTTAATGGTACTCAAAATGGTCAACAACGCAACATCCGTTTTACCGGCACCAGTAGGAGCACACACTAACATATTCTCATTTGTGTTATATGCTACGGGATATACTAGACTTTGCATCTTGTTAAGCGTCTTGTAGTTGCGGAAAGTGCCCTGACACAAGAAATCCAATTCCAGTATACGGACTAGTTGGCTGTCGGATATCCATTTGTTTTTCTGTTTATTTGAGTGAGGTATCACAATCTCCTCGTGGGTCAGATGTGATTCCCTCGTAGTCCCAATGGGTAGAGCGTATTTCTTGCCTGTGATGGAAAGAATGCTGTCTCCAGCATCGTTGACCTTAAACACATGAGGATAACGCTGCAGGGATGCCTTAGGCGCTAAAACTTGGTTTTTTGCCTTCTCTTTATTCTCAAGCAACAATTGCACTCTCTGCTCAGCTGTTAAGAGTCCAAAATTGTTGCCCTCTGCAGTGTCGGCATTCTTTAACTGTTCCTGGTTTTGGATAATGTCGGAAATGACTTCAAATTCCTCAAAACCGAGAATGTCAAATAATGCTGATTGAAGCTGTTCATCACCAAGATTTTCATTCAACGTAGCGGTGATGATGTGGAATATGTCATCTGGTTCCTGGTTCCGTTGCAAGCTGATCCGCTCACAGCTGTCCTTAATACGCCGCACCACGTCATGAGAACCGGATAAATCAGAGCCGGTATAAATTTGATCAATTATATCTGCCGAAATAGACCGAAACTGGTCTAATATGGACCCAATGGTGATGTTCTTGGGTTTTTCATTGTCAATCTTTGGAATTTTCTGGTCTTCGATGTTGGGTACTTCGAATTGATCCAAAAGATCTATCATTGGCTGCATTGCCTGCATGTATGACCCAGTCAGGTCCACTACATAAGACGCCATATTCCAAAGATGTAAATCGAGTCTTGTTTCAGTTGGTTTTGGTTGATTTGCAGAGCCATATACCTGAGATACTACTATGGTTAGTCATACAAAATGAGACATGTGACTTTCACGTGTAAATATGCACGTGACTCAATTCTCTGAAAAATTTCGAGATGAGAAGCTTAAAAAAATTATTTGCAGAATAACTGGTAGCACTATAGCTTGTGAATAATCGTACAGACACAATGGCTAAATCACCTAAAGTGAAGAGTGGCAAGGTGCGGAGCACGCCTAAAGAGTCCAAAAAGAGAACTGTTGAAGAAGCAGAGCTCGATAACGAGAAATTAGTGGATGAGTTGGACGATGAGTTCGATGAGGTTGCAGATTTATTGGGTGCTGACATAAAAGAAATCAAAGAACAAGAGAAGCCCTCTAAGAAAAGCAAGAGTTTAGATGATCAGTTGCCCGAGATTGCAAAGTCAAAAGTGGTAGAAGATTCTTCCATTATAGAAAATGAATCCTTTGACGAAGCTGGCTTGTCTGAGCCCACCTTAAAGGCCATCAAAGAAATGGGTTTCACCAAGATGACCAAAGTGCAAGCCAAGACCATTCCTCCATTATTGGCTGGAAGAGATGTTTTAGGAGCTGCCAAGACTGGTTCCGGTAAGACATTGGCTTTTTTGATCCCCGCCATTGAAATGTTGTACTCGTTGAAGTACAAGCCCAGAAACGGTACTGGTGTGATAGTAGTGTCACCAACCAGAGAATTAGCATTGCAAATCTTTGGTGTTGCCCGTGAATTGATGGCACACCACTCTCAGACTTTCGGTATAGTGATTGGAGGTGCTAACAGAAGACAGGAGGCTGAAAAGTTGGCCAAAGGGGTTAACTTGTTGATTGCTACTCCAGGCAGACTTTTGGATCACTTACAGAACACACAGGGATTTGTATTCAAGAACTTGAAGGCTCTCGTGATAGACGAAGCAGACAGAATCTTGGAAATCGGGTTCGAAGAGGAAATGAGACAGATCATCAAGATCTTGCCTAATGAAGAAAGACAGTCTATGTTATTCTCTGCCACCCAGACCACCAAGGTGGAAGATTTGGCCAGAATCTCGTTGAGACCTGGTCCACTTTACATTAACGTTGTTCCTGAAACCGAGGTTTCCACCGCAGATGGGTTGGAACAGGGTTACGTGGTGTGTGAGTCTGATAAGAGATTCTTGCTTCTCTTCTCGTTCTTGAAGAGAAACATCAAGAAGAAAATCATTGTCTTCCTTTCGTCCTGTAACTGTGTCAAGTATTTCGGAGAGTTGTTGAACTATATTGACTTGCCCGTGTTGGACTTGCATGGTAAGCAGAAACAGCAGAAGAGAACAAACACATTCTTTGAGTTCTGTAACGCCAAGCAGGGTATCTTAATCTGTACCGATGTGGCCGCCAGAGGGTTGGATATCCCCGCTGTGGACTGGATCATCCAGTTTGATCCTCCTGATGATCCAAGAGACTACATTCACAGAGTGGGTAGAACTGCCAGAGGTACCCAAGGTAAGGGTAAATCGCTCATGTTTTTGACTCCTAGCGAGCTTGGATTCTTGAGATACTTGAAGGCTGCTAACGTGCCGCTTAATGAGTATGAGTTCCCTACCAATAAGATCGCCAACGTGCAGGCCCAGCTCAGCAAGCTTATTAAGAGTAACTACTGGTTGCACCAGAGCGCTAAGGATGGCTACCGTGCGTACTTACAGGCATACTCGTCTCACCACTTGAAGACAGTGTATCAGATTGACAAGTTGGATTTGGTGAAGGTGGCCAAGTCGTTCGGGTTTGATGTGCCACCTAAGGTCAACATAAGCATTGGTTCGAGTGGGAAGTCTATAGAGAAGAAGCACAAGAAGCAGAGAAAGTAGAATAGCATATAATGTAATATAGGGACTAGAAGGAGAGCTGTCTACGTGTAGTGTTAGTGTTACTACTCTTGGTTACCGTTTACCGCTGCTTATCAGTACTAGTAGCCCCAGTGCCAAATGGTACTTCTCAGCTGATATGGTAGCGCCAGATCGCTTTTTTGCGACGCGTATATTATTTTCCTATCAACTTATTCCACTACTCACAGACCAGTATTGTACTCACTATGACCGACTATTCTGAGCTCGTGAATAGAGGAATCACGCCTAATGAGGCCTCTGGATCTAGAAATGCAATAAAAAATGATCCTTCGCTGCAGGAGTTCCACCTAAATGGCGCCCGCAAGTACGACAAGCAGTACTTCTCCATGTACCAGTACCGGTTCAAGCAGCTCCGGGACAGAATACACGCCAACGCCATTGAAAAATGGGGCAATGGCACAAAGCGGGTAGACGGCCAGACCATAGTCAAGCAGGACAAGATCTTGGACATCACCAGTGGCCAGTTGTGCTGGGTCATCGGCACCATATTCTGCGACTTGAAGAACAAGTTGAACATCCTACAGGATGTCGAAAAGGGCACAGATGACGTCATCCCCGATATCCCGCGGTCCTACGTTAGTACCGAGGATGATGTGTCGCTCTCCGTCATGATAGAAGACGAGTCAGGAAGAGCCATTCTCCACAACGAGGAGTTTCTCAGCAAAAACATCCTTGTTAGCGGGTGCATAGTGGGCATATTGGGCATAGAGATCCAGGCCGGTGTGTTTGAGATCATGGACGTGGCGTACCCCACGGGAGCGCCGCAGCCAGCGCTTACACCTGCCCAATCGGGCAACAAGATTGCCCTCATTTCCGGTTTGAACATCGATTGCAGCTACAACGACATAAAGTTGGAGATACTAAAGGACTATTTAGCGGGAGAGTTGGGGCTGCACCAGGATGCGGCTACTGCCAGAGCCATTTCCCGGCTTGTGATAGCAGGAGACTCCATAAGGCCGCTCAGAGTAGAAGACAAGCCGCAGGATTTTGTCAGCAGCAACAACTACGGGTCAAAAATATCGCTCCGGTTCGACACCCGGTCCATCGACAAGTTTGACCGGTTTTTGGCCGAGATCGTGCCCACGGTCCCGGTATCGGTGATGCCGGGCAGCAATGACGTTGCGGAAATATGTTTGCCGCAGCAGCCGTTGCACAAGTCCACTTTCCGCAGCAGCTACCACTACCTCAGCGATCCTCGCTACTTGCAGAGCTTGACCAATCCACAGTGGTTTGATGTGGATGGCGTCAAGATGCTTGGAACGTCAGGACAGAACGTGGACGACATTTTGCGGTATTTGCCCAGCCAGCACAGTGCCGTTTCGGTGATGGAATCGCAGATCAAGTGGCAGAACTTTGTGCCGACCGCACCAGACACCTTGTACTGTTATCCGTACGACGACTTTGACCCATTTATTTTGCAGGAGCAGACGCCGCACGTGTACTTTGTCGGGAACCAGAGCCAGTACGAGAGCGTTCAGTTCACGCAGGGTGACACGCGGGTACGGCTCATCAGTTTGCCCAAGTTCAGCGACAGTGGTGAGATGGTGGTGTTGGACATGGACACGTTAGAGACGGAGGTGGTGAAGATAGGGGTGTAGACTGTAGTAGAGTGCAGAACATTGCAGTGGGCTGTAGCCACCAGTTTTACTAATATTACAGTACAGCGCAGTGCAGTATGGTGCAGTGTAGAGAGCGGGTGTAGATAAACGCAGATAGAGAGTGTGGTAGCGTAGAGGAGCTGTTGTTGGAGCACCCGACAGACCACTGCTGGGTGTCAGCGCACTAGCCATATACAGTGGATAACTGTAGAAAGACGGTTTACCAGTTTCAGATTGCTGCAGAGTGACTTCATAGAGTAAACAAAAGTATTGTGTAATTTTCCAGACAACTACTGTATTGTGTAATTGCTAGCGATTTAGTAGTGGGAATTGGGTGGAGATTGCTTGTCTCGGTAATTACTGGCAGATCGCAGATTCTAATAATAGATTCGGGGCAGAATTACGAATTGCTGGAGCTGCCCCGGGTGTTTTGCTGCGAGGGCCGCCGTAATTCCAGGCTCCGCTCACGACACCATGCGGTGGCAGTATCACACTACTACTATCTACTATAGTGGGTATGTACAGCGTAGCACCAGCCTGCAGCCGCACCCTCCGCGGAGAATTAGTGACCCCCTGGAAATAGCGAGCATTACGCAGATCAGCGCGAAACAGCAGATTCAGTGTAGGGGGCACGGTGGGGAGGAGGTGCCTCAGCGTAGTGTGCCGTGTAGAGTGTAGGGTGTAGAGTGTAGAGTGTACTATGCCCAGCTGGCAGTGGGCGGCCCAGCACAGCGCAGGGGGCACAGCATTGAGGTGGCATCTGCACCGAGGTGTAGCGGGAGACCCAGGATTTAGTGACCTCACTCGGTGGCTCCCTAAATTTTTACCGAGTGAGGTACGCCAGGAGTGCCTAGACTCGCCAAGCAGCATACGTGCCAGCACCCACCACAACGTAGCGTGTCTCCCACGGCGTATATCGGCATGCTGCACCAGCACCTGTGATCCTCTACCGGGATCAGTGTGCTGCGCCCTTGTAGCGTGACTGCGCACCACAATTGTAGTTCTCTACTGGCACGGGTGTTTCATTCTCCAGTGTCACCACTCCCTGCTCCCTACACTCGCCACCAGCAGCCCCAAGCCCTGCCAGCACCCTCTACACACGCAATTCGCCCCGCCACACTACGTGGGGCTGCTCATCCGTACATTCTACGCCGCTGTGCCCTACCGTACCGCACGCTGGTGGGCATTTTCGCTTGCTCTACCACACCGTAGCGTCCCCTACACTCCCCAGGTTTCGCGCCGCCACAAGAAAAATTTTCACCGTCAACACTCACCCTCCTCCCAGTTGCTTCTTACCATCAACACCCCCATTCCCACGGTAATCACGCTGTCTGGCCCCATCATCACACGGCTCAGGGTCCCCACTGCTGCCCCCACCTGTCCTTACACCGTTTTTCCCCCCGAAAAGGCTGCCCTCACAGCCTGTCCGCTCCTTAGCCCTTTTTCGCTAACCAGAAACCGGTGCCCCCCACAAGACACGCCAAACTGGCCACCAGCGCCCAAGTATCTCCCAGCCAGCGCCAGACCCCGCCGCTAACCCTGCCTGTAACCCATTTCCGTCTTTTTCCTGACGGTTTCCGCCCCGGTACTGCCGCTATTCCCCATCCCCACTACACATCCCTACCCCAAAATGAGCACCAACAACACCAACAATTCCAACACCAACAACACCAATACCAACACCAATAGCAGAAAACCCCGCAACTTGCACATTGCGCACCGCCGCTCCCCCAGTGAGCTCACCACGCTCATGGTGGAGCAGTACAACTTGCAGCGCCAGTTGGAACAGGTGCACCAGCAGCAGAAACAGATCATCCAGCAGCAGCAGCTCGTGGCGAGCCAGTTCACCTACCCGCCGCTGCCTGTTTCCGCCGGCCAGACCGAGCTCATGCCGCCGCCGGCCAACTTCCGGCCCGGCCACTCGCGCAACGCCTCCGCTTCCGGCAACCACCGCCGCACCAACTCGTCCAACTCCAACTCGTCCAACTCGGCCACCACCGCCGCCTCCTCCGCCGCCTCCACCCCCGGCCACGCGCGCCGCCACTCGCTCGGCCTTAACGAGGCCATCCGCGCCGCCGCCTCGCAGCGCCAGTCCAACCGCACCTCGCTCAGCCCCTCGGCCCCGCCCGCAGACCCCGGCGACGTCGCGGTGCCCACCCCCGCATTCCGCTTCCCGGCGTCTCCGCAGACAGACGCCGACTCCGGCGACGCGCTCACGCCGCCCAACTCGGCCACGCACGCCCGGTCCCGCTCCTTGGCCTACGGACAACCGGCCCCTTACAAGTTCCCCGCCACCGGCCCGGACAACTTGCTCCCCCCCACGCCCAACTTCTCCATCACGCAGAGCCCCGAACGCGGACACAACCGGCGCGGCTCGCACTACCGCACCGGCTCGCGCGGCTTTGACGCAGGCACGGGCATTAACTCGAACTGGCGCAGCCAGCAGCAGCAGCCGCAGCCGCAGCCGCTGGCACCGGGCGATGCGCCGCACGCGCCGTTTGTGCCCGGTCACCGGCCTCGCAACTCGTCGTACGGCGGCTCAGTGTCGTCGCTCCTGCAGTTCATCCCCGGCTCCGGCGGCAGCGGTGCCGGCGCCGCACACAATGGGCGCAAGTCGCTCTTTGCACCGTACTTGGCGCAGTCGCTGTTGCCCGACCTTATCGCCGATGGGCGCCTCGTGACCGGCACGCTCCGCGTCAACAAGAAGAACCGGTCCGACGCGTACGTGGCCACCGACGGGCTCTTGGACGCTGACATTTTCATCTGCGGCTCCAAGGACCGTAACCGGGCTCTCGAGGGCGACATTGTCGCCGTCGAATTGTTGGTGGTGGACGAGGTGTGGGAGTCCAAGAAGGAAAAGGAGGAGAAGAAGCGGCGCAAGGACAACACGCTCATGTCGCGCCCGCTCAACGACGACATACATAACGACGCGACGCTGGCGGCGGCCGAAAGCACCGACACCGGCGACAGCAGCACGGCCGACACCGGCGCCGGGCCCGGGCTTGCGCGCCGCGGCCTGTTGAAGCAGCGCCCCACCATGAAGAAGAACGACGATGTGGAGGTGGAGGGCCAGTCTTTGTTGTTGGTTGAGGAGGAAGAGATCAACGACGAGATCAAGCCTCTCTACGCCGGTCACGTCGTGGCCGTGGTCGACCGCATCCCGGGGCAGCTTTTCCTGGGCACGCTCGGACTTCTCCGGCCGGCTCAGGCAGCACAGGCGGCCCGGGACCGCAAGGATGGCCGCGAGCTGGCGGTGCAGACGCCACGGGCACCTAAAATCGTGTGGTTCAAGCCGACCGACAAGAAGGTGCCGCTCATTGCCATTCCGACCGAACAGGTGCCGAAGGACTTTGTCGAGCACCACGAGCAGTACGCGGACCAGTTGTTTGTGGCACTGATCAAGCGGTGGCCCATTACGTCATTGCACCCGTTCGGCACCTTGGTGTCGCAGTTGGGCGCCATTGACGACAGCCGCACCGAAGTGGCGTCCATCTTGCGGGACAACAACTTTTTGTGCGACGAGTATGCCGATGCCGGGTTCGTGGCCGATGCCGGCGCCGACGCCGCCACCGCGGTGCAGCAGGCGTTGGTACTGGGCGCCCGTGCCGACTACGGCGCCGAGTATGTGATTGCATTCTCGCCCACGGGCGTGTTTCTGGACCACGCGTGCCACGTGAAGCGGCTCAGCGACACGCGCATCGAGTTGGGCTTCCACGTATCCGACGTGGCACACTTTGTGGCGCCGCTGTCGGTGTTGGACCGCAAGGCCAAGAAGCGGCTGTCGGGTGTCTTTTTGCCGCAGGAGACGGAACACTTGTACCCGGAGCCGGTGGTGGAGGCCATGTCGTTCCGCGACAACGAGCGCAACGTCGCAGTCTCGGTCGTGTTTGCCATTGACACAACGTCGTTCGAGGTGGATCACGTGGCCATGCACGAGTCGGTGGTGGTACCCAAGCAGGTGGTGACGTACGCCGCCGTCGACAACGTGTTGGGTGGCTCCGGCGCCGGATCTGCGGCCGAGCCGCTCCTGTCCGCCACATGCGACTACATCAAGACGTTCTGCCTTATTGCCAAGGAGTTCCGGCGCCAGAGGTTGCGTAACCGCGACTTGGGCATCTCGCCGCACTTGACGCTTTTGGACCTTCTCGACGATGAGAAGGTGCGCTTGAGCTTAAACGTGTTCGACGACAGCGCGGCCTGTGATGTCATTGGCGAGATTGCGCACAAGGTAAACGGCGCAGTGGCAGCTCGCGTGCACGATGCCATGCCGGAGGGCGCGTTTTTGCGGCGCCACGCCGTGCCGACCTTGCAGAAGATGGAGACATTTGTGCGCAAGGCCGAGAACCTCGGGGTGCGCATCGACGCCTCAACGGGCGCGTCCGTGGCTAACTCGATCCTCGGCATTGCCGACGCCAACACGCGCCGTTGCATCGAGACGCTCTTGTACAAGTGCATGTCACGGGCGCGATACTATGTCGCGACACGACACGACGACGCCGACGCTATGGCGCACTACCTCCACAATTTGCCCGTGTACACCCACTTTTGCGCGCCGGTGCGGCGCTACGCCGACTTGGTGGTGCATCGCCAGTTGAAGCAGGTGATGCGAGGCGAGTCGGCAGTCGCCGACATGGACGCGCTCCGGTCGACGGCCGACTACTGCAACTTCAAGAAGGACTGCGCCGCCAATGCGCAGCAGCAGGCCATCCACTTGTTGTTGTCACAGACCATCAACGACATGAGCGAGCGCGCGGGCCAGTTGTTGTGCATGGGAGTGGTGGTGCAGGTGTACGAGTCGGCGTTTGACGTGTTTATTCCCGAGTTCGGGGTCGAGAAGCGCGTGCACGGCGACCAGTTGCCGCTAGTGAAGGCCGAATTTGATCGGGCCGAGCGCACGTTGGAGTTGTTCTGGGAAAAAGGCATCGAC
The DNA here is from genome assembly GCA_030578435.1 of Scheffersomyces lignicola. NCBI lineage: Eukaryota > Fungi > Ascomycota > Pichiomycetes > Serinales > Debaryomycetaceae > Scheffersomyces > Scheffersomyces lignicola. Next base: position 1,884 of record JAJMRV010000043.1, on the reverse strand, counting down.
TCGGCCACGTACGTGCCGCCCGACGAAAAGTCGCTGTTGTCTTACCGCAACTCGATCAAAAACAAGCACCGGGCGTCGGCGGCGCAGGCGGCCCAGATGCAGAAGCAGACGGATGCTGGCCACGTAAGCGTTGTCGACAAGTTGGCCAAGTTGGGCTTGAACCCGCCTGCTCTATGCGTTCCGGCATTGAAGTCGACACGGTCGATGCCGGCGTCACCGACCCGTGCCACATTCCCCAAGAACGTGCGCACCAACTCATCGTCGGTGCTCAAGGACGAGCTTGCTGCCGCAGGTGGGGGACTCGAGCCCTATTTGCAGGATACCGTGACCCGCACCGAGGGCGACTCGTGTGTGCAAGTGATTAAGGAGTTGATGTCTGTGCCGGTGCTCATCCGGGCCGAAATTGGCATGGCCTTGCCGTGCTTGACCGTGCGCGTATTGAATCCGTTCACAGACCTGGTTTGATCGCGCTGTGTAGTTGTAGTTGTTTGTTGTTATTTCTTCTCGGGCGATGGTTTATTCATAGCTTACTAGTTCATCTTGTTAGTGCTCAGTGTCGAGTACTGCGTTCATTATTAATCTGCATTCTGAATATACATATATGTCAATGACGGGCCAATCATCGTGGTAGCGCGTTGAGCAGCGGTTTTGTGCGCTACCATATGGCTATTGTCTGTATAGGCCCAACCAGCAGACGCCCAGTCTGTGCCACTTTGTACACTTTCAATATCTGTACTATCACATTCACACTAATAGTTGCATCAAAATTACTTCAATGTACTCTTTTTGAGCATCCGCAAGCTTGAACTTAGAGGTAGTACATAATGGTTCAATTCCTAGTGCACCAGACTTCTCAGCTTACTACACATCTTACCGTTACAATGAATATAAGGCTCCAAACCACTTCGATGTCTCCTGCAAATTTCTAGCAAAAACACCCACTACAGTTAATCAGTTTCTCCCCTGCAAAATCTTGCCTTCAAAATGTCCCTTTCAAAATTTCCCTTTCAAAATTTCCCTTTCAAAATGTCCCTTGGTCGTTGTGCGCAGTAGAATTGTTTTGCACCTATTGCTGTTTTTGCACCCACTGATGCTGCACAAATAATTTCCAGATTATTTCTACTAGCTTAAGAGAGTAATAGAGTTTATATCTATTGCCTTACACAGTTCACGAACAACGCACTCACTCACATGCCTCTTTGAATATCCTTGGATTACTTTGGGACTGGACTTACATACTGTAAGAAATTCGCGGAGACAATATGAAAGAGTCACTAGATTTCACATTACTTTTTGTTGCTCGAGTAAAATCTTACCTGGACCAGAGACACCGTGAGAAATGTCCTTCTCTTCTTATTGTTCTGTTCCTATCCTCCCACAGGAAACTTTTTCTATTTCATCCCTATTCCTTCATTGAGTGTTCCAGTCAACAGTATCCACTACGAAATATCTAAAATGGTCAGTTTTTCTTTTGTTGATTAAATTCTAGCTGTGTCTTCGGATGATTTTAAGTTCATGATATTCACTAATTAGGCTCCTTATAGCACATAGATCTTTCCCTTCAAATTTCGGTTCATTTCTGTTTGCCTTCACAGGAGGACATTTCCATTCATTTTCACTGTTTCCAAAATCATAAACAATAGCTTTTCCATTCCGGATTTTGATATTAGACCCTCTAAGGTCGCAGTGGTATATCCCATGTCTGTGCATGGTGTGGACCACCTCCTCTAGTTGTGCGCCTATATCTTGCTTCCGACCAAACAGTCCTAGCTCGACCCCTTCAATGAACTCCATATGGAGATAGAACCCAGACAACGTTGGCACTTCATTCACGATTATGTTGTCAAAATCGTGTTCTGTATTTGTGAGAATTCCAACACTATA